>BQKN01052723.1:0-28986 GCA_022839385.1 Asparagus kiusianus | reverse complement strand
TGTGTGTAAGTATATATAGTCTGAAAAAAATGTGTAAATCAAGATAACTTGAATTAATTATTTTCAACTCTAAGTTAAGCATGCAAAAATTTTATTATTTTTATTTAAAAGTCTAAGGTAAGACTTAAGTAAAGTATACTAGTTGAAAAATCATTTCTTAAGAATTTTATTTGGAGTTATCATAAAAGGTGAACTTGAGTATGTCACTAACTAGGAATTAGAAAATTTAAAAACTATCAATTAGATCAATTATTACTTAACTCTATTAATTTGGCAAGTGACAATATTTTTATATTTTTTTTAAACAAAAATTATGTCAAAAGTGCAACAAAAGGATAAAATAAAGAGGAAAATATGTACTTCCCACCCCGACACCTAAATTTTGCATTGTCTTCAATGCAAATTCGCTGATGCACAAAGTAAAGCGAATAAGAATTGAAGAACTTACATTTGTTCGGTCGACAATGATGATAAGGATCTACAATTACTGTTAGTATGAGGATGAAGAAAATAGATAAGAGAAAAAAAATTCATTTTATTTTTATTTTTAAATTTTTTTTATATTTATTAATTTTTTTTGTTTTTTTACAGATAATGAGGTTCATGAAGAACCAACACCTCTTCCTCTCCGAGCGTAGAAAATTCTAAAAATAGTTTTAGACGTTGACCATTAATTTTGAAAATGTCACCATTTTTAGGATTTTCTATCTCGACAGCCTCATTTGAGAAAAATTGTTTTACAATAAATGGACCTATCCATCGTGATCTCAATTTCCCAGGAAAAAGATGCAATTTTGAATTGTACAATAAAACTTTTTGTCCTGGAGAGAAAATTTTTCGTAAAATTGATTTGTCATGAAAAATCTTGGTTTTCTCTTTGTAAATTTTTAAGTTTATATATGCATCATTTCTAATTTCTTCCAACTCATTTATTTGGAGCAATCTGTTCTTACCTGCCGAGTTTGAGTCAAAATTCAATTGTTTTATCGCCCACATTGATCGATGTTCCAACTCTACTAGTAGGTGACAAGCTTCCCAAACACTAATCTGTATGGTGACATCCACAAATTGGCCTTGAAAGCTGTTCTATATGCCCACAGAGCATCACATAATTTTACAAACCAATCTTTTCTGTTATGATTAACTGTTATTTCTAAAATTTGTTTGATCTGCCTGTTTGTGACATCTACTTGTCCACTGGTTTGGGGGTGATAAGGAGTTGACAATTTCTGTGTGATTGAATATTTCCTCATCAAAGCCTCAAAAGAACGGTTACAGAAATGTGTACCATTGTCACTGATGATCGCTCAGGGTACTCCAAACTGTGCAAAAATGTTCTCTTTCAAAAACTTAACAACGACCTTGTTGTCATTAGTTTTGCAAGCTACCGCCTCAACCCATTTTGACATGTATTCAACGGCTACTAGAATGTAAACATTTCCAAAAGAATTTGGAAATGGTCCCATGAAATCGATACCCCACAGATCAAAAAGTTCAACAGATAAGATGGGTTGTAAATGCATCATATTTCTCCTAGTGACCTTTCCTAAAAGCTGACAGTGGTTACAGGTTTTGCAATACTCGTATGAATCCTTGAAAAGAGTGGGCCAGTATAGCCCAGATTGGAGAATTTTTTCAGCTATTTTTCTTGGGCTAAAGTGGCCCCCACATGGTTTCTCATGACAAAAGGATAGAACACTCCTAGTTTTTTCAGTGGGAACACACCTCCTAAAGATCTGATCAAGACAGTATTTGAACAGATATGGATCATCCCGGTAAAAGTATTTTACTTAGGAGAGAAAACGTGATCTATCCTATTTGGACCAATGAGAAGGGATCTGGTTCATGACTATGTAGTTCACAATGTCGGTGAACCATGGAACAAATTGGATTTCTAAGAGTTGTTCATCTGGAAAGTGTTCATTGATCGGGACGGTTGATGTTGGTACATTTGGGAGTCGAGAGAGGTGATCTGCTACGGGGTTCTCTGTTCCTCTTCTGTGAAGAATTTGAATGTCAAACTCTTAAAGTAGAAGAATCCATCTAATGAGCCGTGCTTTAGCATCCTTTTTGGTCAAAAGATACTTTAGTGCGGCATGATCTGTGAAAACTTTTGTTAAGGAACCGATAAGGTAGGACCTGAATTTTTCTAAGGCAAAGACTACAGCTAAAAACTCTTTTTCTGTGACAGAGTAATTTTGTTGGGCATCATTCAGAGTCCTACTGGCATAGTAGATCACATGCAGTTTTCAATCAAACCGTTGTCCAAAAATAGCACCAATCGCAGAATCAGATGCATCACACATCAGTTCGAAGGGTAAGGTCCAGTCCGATGCATGAATGATAGGAGATGTGGTTTGCTCCTTTTTCAGATATTCAAAAGCTTTAAGGCAGTCGGGAGAGAAGACAAATGATGTATCCTTGGCTAAGAGATTGGTCAAGGGTCTAGCAATTTTGCTGAAATCCTTGATGAAACGTCGGTAAAAACCAGCATGACCAAGAAACGATCTGACATCTTTGACTGTTTTGGGAGGAGGGAGATTGGAAATGAGATCTACCTTAGCTTTGTCCACTTCGATTCCCCTATTAGAAACTACATGTCCTAAGACAATGCCTTGTTTGACCATAAAATGACATTTCTCCTAATTGAGAATCAGATTTTTCTCTCTACACCGTTCTAGGACCAGTTTAAGATGATGCAAATATTAGGAAAATGTATCACCAAAAATGGAAAAGCCGTCCATGAAAATTTCAAGAAATCACTCTACCATGTCGGAAAAAATACCGATCATGCAACGTTGGAATATGGTCGGTGCGTTGCATAGTCCAAAGGGCATGCGTCGGTATGTGAATGTTCCATACGGGCAAGTGAAGGTGGTTTTCTCCTGATCTTCCGGAGCGATAGGGATTTGATTGTAACCTGAATATCCATCCAGGAAACAATAGAACTCGTGTCCTGCTAAACGCTCTAACATTTGGTCAATGAAAGGAAGGGGGAAGTGATCTTTCCGAGTGGCTAAGTTGAATTTTCGGTAGTCAATGCAAACTCGCCATCCAGTTTAGATCCGAGTGGGAATCAGCTCATTAGCCTCATTTTGGATCACGGTGATCCCAGATTTCTTTGGAACAACTTGGACCGGACTCACCCATGAACTATCAGAAATGGGATGAATGATCCCATGATCAAGACATTTCAGAATGTCTTTCCTAACGGCTTCTTTCATCACTGGGTTTAACCTACATTGAGGATCTCTAGTAGGTTTGGCATCATCTATCAAATGGATTCGATGTTGAACGATGGTTGGACTAATCCCTTTGATATCAGCCATGGTCCATCCAATGGCTTCCTTATTCTCTCTTAAAACATCTAAGAGGGCTTCCTTTTGACCGGTAGTCAAATCAGAAGAAATGATAACTGGTAAAGACTCGTTCTCCCCTAAGTAGGCATACTCTAGATTTTTAGGTAGAGGTTTGAGCTCTAACTTAGGGGGTTCCTCCACAGATGGGCGAAGCTGGACTCGGGGTTCTATCTCCAAAGGTTCTCGTTGCCAGCCAACAGTAGAAACATGATTGACCAGTGGTTCTATCTCTAGTTCGCCATCAGAAAGCTCCTCAATCATTAAATCAGATGCATTTGTATCAGACTCACACTCTCCCTATTGTTGTTCACTGGATATTCCTTGAATGAAATTTATTTCCATGGGTTCATCAGATGGAACACTAGGTTGCCTTCCTAGGTTGAAGATATTGAGGTCAACAGTCATATTCCCAAAAGATAGTTTCATCTGATCGGTTCTACAATTTATCAAAGCATTTGAGGTAGCTAAGAACGGTCTTCCTAGAATGACGGGGATTTGACTTTTGAGATTGGAAACGGGCTACGTTTCCAAGACAATAAAATCAACAGGGAAAATGAACTCTCCAACTTTGATCAGAACATCCTCTACCTCTCATTTGGGAATTTTTATAGATCTATCAGCTAACTGTAGAGTGCATCTTGTCGGTTTAAGTTCTTCTACACCTAGCTATTGATAGACTGAATAAGGAAGGAGGTTGACGCTGGCTCCCAAGTCTAGAAGTACCTTATCAATGTGAGTGTTGCCTATGACGCATGGAATTGTGGGACAACCAGGGTCCTTATATTTTAACGGCATTGGTTTCGAAAAAATTTCACTGAGGTTGGAAGCGAAGAAGACTTTCTTGAGGACATTGGTGGTTCTTTTCTTAGTGCATAAGTCCTTCAAGAACTTTGCCTAAGAAGGGATTTGTTCGATTGCATCTAGGAGAAGGATGTTGAGCTTGACCTGTTTAAACGTTTCTAGGATTTTCTCAACCTGCGGGGAGTTTTTCCTAGGTTTGAGTCTATTTGGAAAGGGGACAATGGACCTATACCTATCTAGATCAGGCTCAATCTCAAGTTCAGTGTTTTGGTCATCGGAAGGAATTGTTTCATCGGAAGGAGTGTGTTGGATGGAAGAAGGGGTTTGATCCGGTGACATTCTAACTTAATTTTCTATTTGTTTCCCTGATCTTAGAGTGTGAACTGCATTCACATGAGCTGGATGGGATGAACTAGATCCATTGCCTTTAGGGTTTGCAACAGGTTGACTTGGGAATTTTTCTTTTTCTCTCTCACTCACGGCAGTGGCTAGTTGCCCAAGTTGGGCTTCTAACCGGGCTATGGCTTGAGTGTTCGAGTTGAGCACTTGGCCGGTGGTTTGCATGAAGGGATTTAGAGTGGTGGATGACTGGGTCAACATGTTGGCAGTTTGTGTAGAAGCTTTGATCATAGCTTCTAAACCCTTTTCTAAGACACTCAAACGTTTGTCATGATCAGAATTTGAAGGATTTGTAGGCTGGTAAGGATGAGGATGTTGGGTTGGAAAAACTAGATTAGGTTGTTCAAAATTGTTTGGTGCATTGAATGGAAGTGTATTTCCCCTAGGGAATTGTTGGTTCGACGCGGGAATGAAGTTTTGATTTCCAGGAGAATTTTCTTGATTCCATACAAAGTTAGGATGATTTCTCCAACCTGGATTGTAGGTTGGAGAAAATGGATCATTTCTCGGGTGCTGGAATGAAGCGTTCATCTGTTCTAAAGCATGGTTGTTTCCTAGGAGAGGGCATTCCTCTGAAATGTGGGTAAAAGACTGACAGTTATGACATCCTGGGGCAGAAACATGATTGATTTGAGCTGGAGCTCGTTCCTTAACTTCTAAGGCTTCTAACCTCCGCAGAATCGTCGCCATCTTTGCTTCAGAAGCAATGTTTGACTCCAGGGAAAGACCACTAGACTTAGATTGGAGAACTGATGAAACCCTATCATCACAGTGTTTCCACTATATTGTTTTCTCGGATAAACTCTCTAGAAATTCCTAATTTTTATCTGCGTTTTTCCTCATAAAATCTCCCTGACACATCGATTCTAAAGATGTTTTTGAAGAATAGTCCAATCCTTCATATATGACTTGGCACAGTCGCTATTTTTCTAGACCGTGATGAGGACATTGGATTAAAAGATCTTTAAATCGGTCAAAATATTTTCAGAATGGCTCTTCCGGGACAATTTTGATGTTTTGAATGCTGTTCCTAAGCTTTATCGTTTTGTGAACAGGGAAAATTTTCTTAAGAAAAACGGTGACAAATTCCTCCCAAGTTGAGATGGAATTTGTCGGTAAGCTGTACAGCCATTTTTTAGCTTTGTCCTTAAGAGCAAATGGAATAAATCTGAGTTTAATTGCATCTTCAGTCAATTCTCTCATTTTAATCATAATACACACTTCCGCAAATTCCGAGATAAAAATATATGCATCTTCTATTTCATTACCAAGGAATTTAGGAAGCATGTTTATGTAATGTGGTCTAAGCTCGAAATTTGCTCCATTTACTTCGGAGAGTCTTATGCAAGATGGAATTTCATTACTGGTGGGGTAACACATATCCTGAAGAACGGGTTGATTTGCCATTTCTTGAATTGGTTCAACACGGATTAAACAATGAGAATTATCCCGAATCTAAGTTTGCATACACCAAAACAATTTTTTCTTTTTAAGGAAAGAAAGAAAATTAGTTTTTTTTAATAAGGAAAGAAAAAAAATTAGTTTTTTTTATGAGAAGAAAAGGATAAAGAAAATTCCTAACTAAAACAAATCAAAGCAATCACTTTTCAATCACTCTAATTCTAGGGTTTAGTCTAACTCAACTAGACCAGCTCCTAGCTAAAAACTCCTATAGTAAAAAGATTAAAGTTTTACCTAGGTAGTTAGCCAGGTAAGGATAGTACTAGAGGGTGATCAGAGATCAATTAAGTACCTCGTTCATTGCGGAGCGCTTTACGCAACCCCTAAACCTAGCTTTAGACACCAACAATTCTGAGAAAACTTAAACCGGTTCACTTAAGGATTTCTTGTTCCTTATTGAGCTCGAATCCTTAGGGGCCAACGTCTAATGAGTTTTAGAAGGCTTGGATTTGTGAAGTGAGGAATTAGTGATTTGTGGGCTAAGAAAAGGATGATGAAATCCCTTACCTTATCTTGATTATGGGTTTTGCCCTTAAGAATGTTTTAAGTGTATGCCAAATCAAGTGCTACAATCACTTTGGTGAATTCCTACAAACTATATGAAATGCAACCCTAGAAATTAAAAGTGACTAAAAAGAATAATAAAAAGAAAATCTTTATATTTTTTAATTATGGTCAACAACAATTAAATGTGAGAAGAGAGCTCTTGTTTGAATTTATTATCTTGTTAGTTAATGACCAAGTAAAAGGTGGATTTTATTATGGTCAACAAAAATAAAATCTTTTTGTTTTTTTAAAATCCTAATTGTCTCTAATTGTGAAGCTAACTAAATAGGGTGGAATTGAAAACGCTAGAAAGAAAACTTACCTGAAAGCAATTCTCCAAGTTCTTGATCGTCAATCCAAGCTTTTCAAGTTCCAAGCGGTTCCTTCACAAGAAAAACACACAAGTAAAAGAACCGAAATAATAAAATCCTATTTTAGCACCTTCCCCGGCAACGGCGCCAAAAATTTGATGCGGCATAATTATGTACCAAAATTACAAGTGCATAATTGATCAAGTTATAGTATAAAAAAGTTATCGATCCCACGATGAAGGTGATTTTAAGAGATTATTAGAATAGGTTCTTATGTTGTGTGCGTGTTAAAATAGGATTAAAGAATAAGTGTGATTGTGATGAGTGATTGTTGTGAATATATGCAAGAGACAATAAATTAAATTTTAGAGAAAAGAAATAAGAAACAAAGAATAAATAAAATCATAAGTGAAGAAAGAAGAATGAATAAAATCAAGAAATAAAATCAAGAATGAAAAAAAAATTAAAGAAAGTCAAGATGGAGGATTCAATTAAGATATGAGAAATCTAGAATTTAATCTACTAGCTAATCTCAATTACAAAATACAAACTATTCTCTTTTTATCATATTTCAACTTAGATTTATTAAGCATAGACTATCAAACCATTTAAGGAAAGTATAACATATCAAATTATCATCTAAGTTAAAATTACTATTCATGATAAAAATAACAACAAGATAGTAATCCTGGAATTCATAAGCACAACCTATCAAACCATTTAAGATAAGAATAGATTATCAAATTCTTCTTATACCGATTAGTTCTCTACTTGATTATCCTAAACATGAATATTTTAAGTGAAAGAGAATAATTCATACAATATAAGAGAAATTAGACTAGTTTCATACAATTCTAAGATTCCTACAAGAATTAATTTCACATCTTAAGAAATAAAAGCAAGAACAAAAATAACTAATTACAAAAAGAAAAAGAAAAGAAAAATCTAAACTATGAACAAGAAATAAATCTAACTACAAAGAATTAAAATCTAAACTACAAAATAAATTACAAAAATTAAATGCAAAAAAATAAATCTACTCTACAAAATAAAGTGCAAAAAAAAATAAAAAGATAAGAAAATAAATCTACACTACAAGCATGAATATAAATCTAACTAATAAGAAATAATAAAGAAATTAATAAAAAGAAATAAAAGAGAAAAAAAATACAAACCTTCAAATTGCTCTTCATCTCCATCCTCATCATAAAACAAAGAGAAGAAAAGAAAAATTTAAAGTGGAGAAAAATTATTATTATTAATTGTAACAAAAGTTACAATTTTTGGAAGGCCTTCTCAATTAAGAGTAGCCCTCCTCTCCAAATGGAGTTACAAAATTTTTCACACCTCTAACCCATCACTCTCTGCCCCTATTTATAGTAAATATCAGTGAATGAGAGCCATTGGATTGAAATCTTATCCAAAAACATCAATTTTCAGCCTTTGATTCGTGGCAAACTGCCGACGGTATCGATGCTGGCATCGATACGGGTATCGATGCTGGCATCGATACGGGTATCGATGCTGGCATCGATACCCAGTCCTCTCATGTTGCTGATCCGAGCTTTTCTCTTGGGTTTGCTCTTGGGCTTTTGGGCCTTGGACAATTTCTTGATTTCTTGATTTCTTCATGCATTTGTTTGGGTTTTGGCATTTCTTGGGCTTTTGGATAATTTGGAAATTAATTTTTCAATGGGCTTTTTGATTTCTCTTTTGCTTCATTTCTTCATTAAATCAAGGGCCTTTGTTGAGAGATGGGATTTTTGAGATTTATTCTTTATTAACCTGTAATTAAAGATAAAAATAATTATTAGTGGTATATTTATTCATATAAAATAGATAATGAGAGTATAAAATTATAAGAAAATATAATTATCAGGAGGCTTCACTCAGACGCCTGCACAGGTGACATCGAGCCATACTGGCGAAGATGGACGCCTATCTGGATGACAGCTTCTTCCTGGACGCCGGATCTCTTGAGGGCGAGGCGAGGCTAAAGCGGCTCGAGCATAAGAAGATGCAGGCTCACCGGGCTATCGAGGCAGAAGAGAGGGTGCTCCAGCTCCTTCGCCAGGAAGAGGAGGAAGGCAAGGCTGCTTTTGCCAGGCTTCAGCAACGGCAGGAGGCGAAGACCCAAGCCAGACAGGCGGCAGAGCTCGCGGCTATCAAGGCGAAAATCGCCAACTTCAGTCTTTTGAAATTGGTGTAATGCGTCCCCCTCTTTGCTTAAAAAACTATTTTGTAGTTTTGTTGATGCTTGATGCATCTCAGTTTAAAACTTTATGTCTGTGAATTTGACCTAGAATGGCCTGTTACGTTTTTGTTTATTTACTGCTTTGCATGCACAGTCTTTTCTTTATTTTTTTGCGTTTGATCTGTGCTTCGGACTATTGGTTAGTCCTTGATAGCCACTGTGTTAGACTCGCCTGTGCTGCTTGGCGCCTGAGTTGAGCCAGTTATACCATTTCTCGCAGTGTGGTGAGCCTTCGATGAGTATGTCTTGGACTTAGTCGCTAGGCTCCCCTTCTGCTTTTGGTTGTTCACAACGTGGGGTCGGGTTAACCCCGACTTTCGCGTTGCAGCTCAGGCGAAACCGAGAGGGTAACACTTAGCTTGAAACGAAGGGTGGTTGCTCGTGCATGCGACTGGCTAAAGACCTCAACAATGACTTGCCATTTGGCGAGTTGCTATCTGAGGGGACAGTTAGGACATGTCGCCTGTTAAGCCGCCCCTGATAATTATCATCGTCCGCGAGGACGACGACGTAAATGATAATCGAATCATTCATGGATGTAGGAATGTGACGATTGATTGTTGTAGGAGTCGTCGCATGGTAGACTGCTACCTATCGGTTATTCTAAGGGAATATTAGGATATCCGGAATAGGTCAGGTAGTTCAGGGACGTAGGAGTGTGACTATTGACTGAAGTAGCAACAAGTCGCACGGTAGGTTGCTACTTAGGCTGTGTTACTCGTGGGAATAACAGCGCCAGTTATCAGAGGTGATCATTAACATGATGGAATTTTGTTACGATTGGAGCAACTATGAGGACTTATCATCCCATTGGAAGGGATTGGTAAGTTGATTTTGTCAGAGGTGATAGTTAATATGACAAAATTGTTTGTCGCGATGTGAGCGACTTTGGTGGGCTCACCATCCTTTTAGAGAGGATTGGTAAGTTGATTTTGTCAGAGGTGATAGTTAACATGACAGGATTGTTTGCCACGATGTGAGCGACTTTGGTGGGCTCACCATCCTATTGGAGAGGATTGGTAAGTTAATTTTGTCAGAGGTGATAGTTAACATGATAGGATTATTTACCACGATGTGATCGACTTTGGTGGGCTCACCATCCTATTGGAGAGTATTGGTAAGTTAATTTTGTCAAAGGTGATAGTTAACATGACAGGGTTGTTTTGGTCCCAACTATAAGAAGATTGGACCAAATGGCGATCTAGGTCACACTTAAGAACGCTGTTAGTAGCGTCTCGTATAGAGTTTCCTGTCGGAGTATATGTAGTAGGAATAGTTTAGCCTCGTGTACCAGTTAGAGGGAGTGAGGACCAGTTTAGACTCATGCACTCGTGGGATTTTGGGGGGCAGTTTATACTCTTGCACTAGTAGGAGTTTGAAGGAGAACTAAGGGTAGTACTTCTTCAAGAACTTGCCGTTGATAGGCATCATGATCTTGTCGCCGTTCGATTTGACGAGGCGATAGGCTCCATTCTAATAGACTGTCTCTACCACGAACGGTCCTTCCCATTTGGACTAAAATTTACCCTTCTTCTTGGAAGTGAGAATCATTGGTCGTCGCACGGTTAGTACCAATTCTCCCTCCATAAAGGATCGACGTTTGACTTTTTTGTCGAAAGCCTTGGCCATTCGGTCGGGCTTGATAGAACTCAATGTGTTGTTGAGCTTCCAGTCGCTTCTCATCCAATGCTTCAAGTTCTGCGAGGCGTCGTTGATGATTGTCCTCGGTCGTCATCCCCGTAGCTAGGGCGACATGGAGGGATGGAATTTGAATCTCTAATGGTAACACGGCTTCACAGTCATATACCAATGAATAAGGTGTGTTGTCGGTCGGTGTACGAACCGTCGTGCAATACGTCCATAAGCTCTCGCCCAGCTTCTTGTTCCAATCGCGCTTGTTATTAGAAGTCAGCTTGGTTAAGATCTTAATGGTTGTTTTGTTGAAGGCCTTGGCCAAGCCATTCGCCGAAGAGTTGTTGGCCGTGGAGGAAAGGTTCTATATCCAGAATTTATCACAAAACCGGGTGAACGCATGACTAACGAATTATGTGCCGTGTCATGGATGATACGTCGAGGTACAATGTATCGGTATATGATATAATGTTTGATGAACTTAACACGTCATTGGTCTTCACTTCTCTTAAGGAGATGGCTTCGGCCCATTTAGAGAAGTAGTCGGTGATCGCAAGGATGAAGCGATGACCTCTCACCAACGGCGGGGATATTAGTCCGACGATGTCCATCCCCCATGCTTCGAAGGGCCAAGACGTCATTGTCGGGTGTAGGTCTTTAAGAGGTTGATGGAGGTAGTTGGCGTGGATTTGGCACGCGTGGCAACGTTTTGCATAAGCAACCGCATCGCTGACCATCCCAGGCCAGTAGTAGCCTATCCTCCACAATCGATCCCAAAGCTTAGGTCCGGGCTGGTGAGCTCTGCAAGTGCTGTCATGGGCTTCGTGCAGAGCCTCTCGTGCTTCTGTCTTCGAAAGACATCGAAGTAACAAGCCGTCATATGACCTTCGATACAACGCCTTAGCAGTCGAATCGTAGTAGAACCTTAAGGCACGCCGACGGACAGACTCTCGTTCTCTAGCGTCTTCGGGCAGCATACCGTACAGGACGTAATCGATGATCGGGAGATACCAATCTATCGGGTCGGGCTGATCCAAAACTTGGTGAGTGGCATTCGCTTCTGGAACGTCCCTTAGTCGAAAGAGCCTTCGGCTTGCCACAGTGACCCATTGAGTCGTCTCTAATGGCTAGGCCAAGTTAGCTGCCAAGGATGCGAGGGTGTCCACGTGCGTGTTCTTAGAACGAAGCACATGCTCGATGCAAAACTTTCGAATGATTCCACCAGTTTGGTGGCTGCTTTGTGAAGTGGGATCAGGTCGTCGTTCCTCACTTCGTATTCCCCTATCATTTGCTTGACAATTAGCTACGAGTCACCATAGGCTTCGAGGTGTTTTATCTCTAACTCTCTTGCCAGCTTGAGTCCAATGAGCAGCGCATTGTACTCAGCCACGTTGTTGGTGCATGGCTCTGTTAGCGAAAAGGCGCGGGGCAATATGTGATTATGTGGGGAAGTGAGGACCACCCCCACTCCTGCAACGATAGATACGCTCATGCCGATGTGAGATGCGTCGTCAAAGAACATCTGCCAAACCTCTAGTGAATAAGTTGTGTTGACCTCGGGGGGTTCATCTGGTAAGTCTTCGAATAGGTCGGTCTTCGCCCCTAGTGGATGACTAGCCATAAGATCACAGATAGCATGTCTTTTGACTGACTTCTGCGGCATAAAGTGGATGTCGTACTAAGACAGTAAGAGCAGCCATCTAGCCAAACGCCAGTTTAGGGCCATGGGTTATGTCATGAAGACTCGAATGGGGTTCATCCGGGAAATGACATGGATGGTTTGGCTAACTAGGTAGTGTCGCATCTTTTGGATGGCGAACACTATGGCTAAACATTCCTTTTTGACCATAAGGTATCGTTGTTCGACGTCCTGTAGGGTCCTACTCAGGTAGTAAATACCCTGCTCGTGTCCGACGTCGTCGTTTTGCGCCAAGAGAGCGCCGAGCGAATGCTCCATAGCCTGTATGTAGATGAGGAATGGCTTTCCTGAGATTGGAGCCGCGAGGATAGGCGGGTTTGAGAGATAGGCTTTGATCTCCTCAAAGGCCCGTTGGCAAGGCTCGTCCCACACGAAGGAAGTACCTTTCTTCATTAGTTTGGAGAAAGGTTGATATTTGCCTGAAAGATTTGAAATAAACCTTCGGATGTAAGCCAATCGTCCCTGAAGACCCCTTAGTTCCTTAAGATTTCGAAGCGGCTGAAGCTCTTGAATAGCTCGTACCTTATTGGGGTCAATTCGGATTCCTTTTGTCGTTACCACGAACCTAAGGAATTTACCGCTGGACATCCCTAAGAATGACTTCGTAGGATTCATCTTGAGTTGATGAGTCCTCATGAGTTCGAACATCACCCTTAGGTCTTGGAGATGGTCATCTTTACTGCGACTTTTCACGACCAAATCATCCACATAGCACTTGACCGTCTTCTGCAGGTGATCTTTTAAGATTGTGCTCATGGCACGTTGGTAAGTTGTGCTTGCGTTTTTGAGTCCGAATGGCATGATAGTGTAGTAGTACACCCCCATAGGAGTCCTGAATGAAGTGTGTTTTTCGTCCTCGGGGTGCATTTTGATTTGATTGTACCTTGAGAACCCATCCATGAAGGACATCCTCTCAAACCCACACGTGTTATCAATGATGACATCCGTGATGGGCAGAGGAAACTCGTCCTTAGGGCACGCAACATTGAGATCCCTGAAGTCAATGCAAATGCGAATTATACCGTTCTTCTTCAGGACTGAAACAATATTGGCTACCCAGTCGGGGTGCTGTTCCTCTCTGATGAAGCCGGATTCGATCAGTTTCTTCACTTCGGCCTCGATTGCCTCTATGATCTGTGGACGAAACTACCTCTGCTGTTGTTTGACTAGTTTGGCATCTGAGCCGATGTTGAGGCGATGCATGGCGACCCGTGGATCGAGGCCGGGCATGTCCTTGTAATTCCATGCGAAGATATCAATGTATTCCCGTATGAGGGCAATGAGATCTTCTTTCTCCTGAGGAGGTAGACTACCACTGATGAATATGAGCTTAGGGTTTGTCTCATCGCCCATGTTCACCTGGAGGATTTCGTCTTCGGTCGGTGGTTCATGTTGCTCGAAGCGACTATTCCACTGAGCGTTAACGTGGTGGTCCCATGTCTCATCTTAAAGTGGGACCTGTTCGTCCCCGGCCATTTCGGCAGGATCAATCGTAGCCATGTTGACCGTAAAGTTGTCGAACAAATCCCTTATGCTGACGTCTGAGTCCCATGCTGAGGTTGTCGATGATCGATCCCCCGAATGTGCATAGTCGGAGTCCTCGTTGACATAACAGAACAGATCCGATGAGGAAGAGGAGTAGCCTAAACCTCTCCGAGTCCTGTTGAAATAATTTGAGGGTTTGCCTTTAGGTATGTAAGCAGGTCGGATGACCGTCTTATGCCCTCGGCCGTAATTCAGGCCCTCTGGGCGAGTAAGGTCGTAACCCATGTTGCTCATCATGCGCTTCGCGATTTGACTGTACTGTGAAAGTTGAGGTGCGGGGTCTTCATCTTCAGATTCGTCTCACAACGTGCGCAAAGGGTGATCGATTCATCCGAAGATAATATCCTTTTGATAGTTATCCCGGGCCGGCACGACGAGTACGGCTTGTGAAGACTCGATCGGTTGTCTCTTCGCGACATACGATGAGCATACGGGAAAGTGTAAGGAATGGTCGTTATAGAGCTTCGACATTAGGTCATTAGGCGTATCATCCTCAGACGTTGAGAAAGACGATAAATAAGCAAAGTTGAACTTCTCATTCATGATAATCTCCTTCGCCTGAACAACGTTGGTTACATTGTGACTTTCACAGCCGATTACAATTGATTCGAAATCGTTCAGGACCAGGCTGTCACCATACTCGGACTCGCTATCCGCTTCGTTGCCACTCTCAAGCTCCTCGATCGATGGATTGTCGGGGTCCTGGTACAGCAGAGAGTCCGTGAAGTAGTTCTCGACGCCCTTGAAGGGTTGCTTGTCGGCCACTACCGTTTTCACTTGCTTGTAATCATCCACATACTTCAAGCATTGGTGTAATGTGGACGGGACTATTCGGTTGCTATGGATCCACGGACGTCCTAAGAGCACGTTGTAGGATGGCTCAGTGTCGATGACGTAGCAGGTCACCTCTGTCTTCATGTCGCCTATTCGACACTTCAGACGGATCTTGCCGAGCGGCCGAGTCCCAGTAGCATTAAAGCCAAAGATAGTCGTGGTAGTCGTGGATAGACGTTTCAGGGGTATCCCCAGGTGTTTGATTAATTTCAGGGGTACGATACTTAGTGCAGACCCCGGGTCAACTGAATTCGATCTACTTTTGAGGAACCGACGTACCCTGTGAAGTACAGTGGTCGATCATGGGAGGTGCTCTTGATGAGCATATCCTCAGGAGTGAAAGTGATGCAAGGAACTTGCCTCTCGGTGGTCTGGCAGCACATAGCACATTCCCATCTCGTGTCTTCTTCCCTCAAGAAGTGGGTGGAGAAGACCCCTGAGTCGGCCAATGCCTCTGTAGGGCTTCCCGGGTAGGCCTGGATAGCCGTAGGAGGTCGTACATGGTAATTCGTGCAGGGATGCTTTTCAGCTGCGCGAGCACGTTGAATCGGAAAGGTTGACTACTCAAGCTCGGCCTGTCTGGATCCAGAGGTGCTGCTATCGCTAGCCTCGTGGGAGGTCCTGCCGGGTTCTCCATCCTCGTAGGGTATTCTTTTACGAATTCCTTCTCTGCTCTCGTGGCGAGGACGGTAGTTTCCTCCTCGGAGCCAGTGAGGGTAGATAGTGCAATCTATTCTCCATCCGACACGGCGGAAATGGCATTGCACGGTCTACCTTTGGTCTTCCGGGAAGGCTCTACAGTCCACTGCTCGTCGCTGAGGAGGTCCGGATGGACCCACATCACCTGACTCGATGGCAAAGTTTGGGGTACTAAACCTTTCCCTCGTTGGTTGTGAGGGTCGTCATTAGTGATTTTCAGGACTACCTTGGGGATAGGAATTACCCCTGCCGGAGCCTGAACCTCCGGGAGATCTGGCCCAAAACTCAAGATGATCATATTTGTGATCACCTGCTTTTGTATCTTCTCCTTCTTCAAGACTCCTACATCGTAGAGGGCCTGGAGCTTATCCTTGAGGATGTAACACTTAGAGGTGTGGTGATCGAGGAATCTGTGATACGCACAGTAACCCGGGTCATTCGTCTTGTTCGCCTCCTCAGGCCTTGTGACCTCCGGTAATTTAATTCGATTGCTCTTGAGTAGAGTATCGAATGTCGCCACCACTTGGTCTTCCTTGAAGTCATATTGCCGCAGGGGTCGTTGCTCGAATTGCCTGGGCTTCGGCCTTTGAGCCGTTTTGGATGTCGGGACGGAATCGAGGGCCATGATCTATTTTCCTCTTGTTTGAGGGGGATTCTTTGGTACAGTCGGCTCCACGGCTCCCTTCTTGGGTTGTGTCTCCTAGGCTTCTAGCCTTTTGATCATGTTTTCCACTTGCTCCCCTTGACGAACAAGTTCTTTCCAGGTCCGGGTTTCCACTGCGCCGACCTTAGACAGAATGTGGATTGAGAGATTATTACGGCACATCTCAATCAGTGTGGATTCGAAAACTTAGTCCCGATAGTAGACCGATCGGTTCTTAAATCTTTTCACGAAGTCGTTGACCGATTTCGGCTTTCGCTGCTTTTCAGCGAGGAGGGTGGCCATCGACACCTCTGTGTCGTCGTCGAAGAAGCGGGCCAAGAAGAGCCTTTTCACGTCGGCCCATGACTTGATAGAGCCGGGTTCTAACTTGCGAAACCATTCAAATGCTACCCCTTTGAGGGTGCCTATGAATAACCGGGTGAGAATAGTGTCGTTCCCTATAAGGAATCCGGTCTGCGCCATAAAATAGTAGATATGTTGTGAGGGTGAGCCCTTGCCATCGTACTGCACCAAGCTAATCGGCTTGAACTTCACTGGGTATGGGACTATATCCCATTCGATAGGATAGGATCGGACCACCCCCAGCTTGTTCATGTTCTGTTGGAGCTTTAAAGCGTTGAGCTGGCTTTGGAACTCATCGAACCTCATGTCGCGGGCGCTACCCCCAGTATGCTACGTCCTTAGCGATGTCTTGGAAGAGTAATCGGATTGTGGGCCGACATTGTCCTCCGTTTTAGTCGTCGGACGATGGGGAGGTATCCACTCCTTACTCCTCGTCTGTCGTGGTAAGGTATGCTGGGCTCTTTTCTTCTTCTTCTTCTTCTTGTTCAGAAGCTGTTCCAACATTTCCCTTAAGGAGTCTATGGTCGCCTATTGTTCTTCAAACTTTTGGGCCACTGTCTGTTCATGTGTGGGTTCAGCCATGTATACCCTTGCCAGTGCGTCCTGACTTGAGTGTGATGTTTGGGACGTGGTTGCTGCTGAGTACACCTCATCTTTGCCGCCAGAGGGAGATGCTAAGGTTGAGTAATCAAACCCGATGCTCACCCCCGTGCGACTACGGGTACGCTGGTATATGCCGCCTTGTCCACGTTGAACAAGCGGAGGATTAGGTCCCAGGAAGGAGTCCGAATTTGGAGAACCAGAAAGCACGGCCTTACCCTTGTCCGTCATGTTGATCGTAGCAGATAGGAGCTCTAGATCATCGGCGGCGCATCCTCTTTGGTGACAATGCCTTCGACGAGAAAGTCTCGGTCGAGAAGGCCGTTGAGAGAGCCTCTCGAACACTGAAGGTTTCGCCATTCCTATACATTGGCAGTCGGCGAGTATTGTTTGGATAAGCCTTTCGCGGTGGCACTGAGGATTCACCTCATGTATGGTGCATTTGCGAGTTAGGTAACCCCGGAGGTCCTCTGCGGGTGGTTGGCGATAACCCTCAACATCAGAAAGACTTCCCGAATGATCGCACGAGAGAGTTTTGGATGCACTCCCTGGTGTACACTGGGTGGAATGGTTAAGTGTTGGAGTTGGGCGAGTTTGCCTTGGTAGGCGAGTCTTCGCGCTTGGGCGAACTCCAACATGCAGGCGAAACTCAACCCTTTGCTCATGCAGGCGAGTTTAAGAGGTATCGCCTACTGCTTTGCCTTTGTAGTCAAGACCCTCTCGCTCGTTACACTTATCTGTCGAGTGACGATGGTGAGGCTCGCCCGCTTTCGAGGGTTCGCCTACTCGGGTAGGTTCGCTCGTTCGGGGTGGTCTGTTCGCACCAGGGATGTGACCTGAGAAGCGAAGTCTACCCGAGAGGGCGGTCTCGTCCATCTTGGTTGGCATGCCTAATTTGGAGAGCCTTCCAGTGCCGGGCGAGTTGCCCCTTCGTCTTACACTCTTCGAACCTAGGTGATAGCTCAGGCCGTTGTATGAGGCGAAGGCTCAGGCCTCCTGTCAGGCGAGGGCCTGTCGTTGTCGCTGGCGAGCTCTTCTAGAGAGAGGAGCATCCGTGCGGATTGCAGCGGCATGGTCTGCGCCAAAATGAACCACCGTGTCCTCCTGGGCGGGTGTCTATGAGGGCCGTTTAGCGACCCATCTGGCAGTCTTTCGCCCCGTGCTCTCGACCTCTGGCTTGGCTTTGATCTATTTGGAAGGAGTGGGCTTCCTCGACGTGACTCGGATAGAGTCTCCCGGCGCGGAGGCTTTGACCGTTTGAGGTCGGCCTCTACGCACTATTCTGTGGCGTTTGCGGGACGCATTGCCACCAGAGGAGGAAGAAGACAAGTACTCTTCGTACCTGGCTTGGTCGAACTCGATTTCTAGGGACTCTACAGTCGTCCCAACAGCAACCTCGTCGAACTGAGCTACCACCATTTCGATTGAAGAAATAGATTCTCCCACTGTGGTCGCCATCTTCTGTATGTGTGAATTTTGATCTCCCGAAATAAGGATTTCGTTTGTATTGATAAGAATAGCTTATTACAAACTAATGAATCGAAATTACAACAGAAGCAGAGGGAATGCCCTCCTTGTTTAACGTGGAGACTTTCGGTAGCTATAGGACGCCTTGCTCGGTTCTCGCACCGAGTCTGCTTCCCTTGGACGATTCGACTGAGGTTGCTAGCGAGCTGCAGTACGTAGTAGAAGCTTGGGTTGGTAGAGTTCGAGTCTCCGAGTTTGATGGCGATCAGGGCCCGAAACTAGGAGAAGATGCTACAGTACAAAGATTATGCAAAGAGCTTGTCGTCAACTCAGTTGAGAGTCGAGAGCTAGTGGTTTAGCCAACTGATTGATTTAATTATTCGACTATGAGCGAATTCAACTGCTGAGCTAAGCTGCTGATCGAACTGCTAAACCGCTAAACCTCATCTTCGTGGTCGGAAGAAGTTCTTAAATAGAAGAGAGACGGCTTGGCCGCCCCTTGAATAATGGGATATGATCATGTACTGTTAGGAGAGTAACCATGCATTTGGCTTGTATCATGAGCGGCTGCTTGATGGGCTCAGAGCACTGTACTCCTTCCTTTCACATCTTAAGGAGTGGGAAAGACCATCCTTGTACGAGCTATTGCAGCTGCCAGGCACTAGCTCGGCGAGCTTGTCGATCGCGGGCGGATCCAGCTGTTGACTCGTGCAGGCGAGGTGAGCTTCAACCGTGAGCATGCAGGCGAACTTGGCGACTGTATGGATTTGACTGGTCACTCGTACTGTGAGCGACTACTTGATGGGTTTGGAGTACTGTGCTCACTGCCTTCACGTTGTGGGAAGTGGGAAGGCCCATCCCTGTACGTAGCGTAGCGGCTGTCGGGTACACTGTTTGTAGGCGAATTCGACTCTTGACTCGTGCGGGCAAGTCAAGTAGACAGGCGAATTTTAGTCATCTGGATGATTTTGACTCGTGCGGGTGAGTCGAGTAAACAAGCGAATCTAGATGATCTTGACTCGTGCGGGTGAGTCGATCATACAGGAGAATCTGGATGATCTTGACTCGTGCGGGCGAGCCGATCATACAGGCGAATCTGGATGATCTTGACTCGAGTCGATCATACAGGCGAATCTGTGATCAACAAATGCGAGCGAATTTGACAACCGTGCTGTTTGGGTTCGCGCTAGTGAGTCAAGCCCATGGGTGAGTCCCACCCTCAATTTGTGCGGGCGACTCCGACTCGCAGGCGAATTTCACATAAGTCTGCAATTTTTACCGTCTACAGTCCATAGTGATGAACTTTGATGTCGAGCTTCATGATGCAGCGAACCTCGTCTTTTGATGTCGAGCTTCGCTGCGTGACAAACCTCGTCTTT
Organism: Asparagus kiusianus; assembly: GCA_022839385.1. Classification (NCBI taxonomy): domain Eukaryota; kingdom Viridiplantae; phylum Streptophyta; class Magnoliopsida; order Asparagales; family Asparagaceae; genus Asparagus; species Asparagus kiusianus. The sequence continues at coordinate 8,994 of BQKN01052723.1, read as the reverse complement.
TAATGTTGAGCCTCGCTGCATGGCGAACTTCGTAGGTGAAGCTTTCAGGCAAGCTTTAATCATTTCAGGCGAGCTAAGTTGTCAGGTAAACTAAGCATTACAGGTGAACTTCAATGTTCAGGCCTAGTCCAGCTTCGTAGGCGGACTTCAGAACATGTTGCGAAGAACGAGTCATAACTTTCAAACCGTAAGTCGGAATTTGACGAATTATATATGAAAATTGACTATTTCAACAAAACAGAGCCGACCAAACCAATCCATTGGGTTTGGTTTTCTCTTGTCCGTTTCACCAAATTCCTTACGGTTTGAGAGATATTAGCGTTTTTTGTCAGTTTTGAGTTTCTTTGCTAGGAATTAATGCAATTTTTATTGCCTACACTATAATGATGGCTTGAGATAAATAGAAAAAGTATCAAGATTAACTATGATGAACTATCCACCAATGCCTCTTCAATGCTTAAGTAAGATTCTTGATGATAAAGTCAAAATAATAGAAATCTAGGTTAGGTTATTAGAGGGGAGTTATCATAATCGAAGGTCGGCCGTACCTATGTTTAAGATTTTAGGGTCCCTTGCTTGCAGGGAGCAATAGCATTGCTTATTTATACTTGTTTCCTATGGTAGATCGGGTTGTATATGTGTCACCATCAAATTGGTTAAGTAGTTATGGTAGTTACTTCGCCTGTAAGTAAGTTTATGTGGCTGGATCTCATTGGTGTAGTATGATATAGCCAACATATGTGTAGAACAGGTAAATTATGGAAGTTGGCAATTAGGATGATCAGGTATCAGATTGATATATTTTAACATAATATGTTCAAATCAATAATCTCTAATCAGGCGAACCACCATATGACCAAGCTAGGTTGGAATAAGGCATAGTGATTGAATTAAGGTGAGTTCACTTGTTAAGGACCTTTGTCATTGTATCCAGGCTTTTAAGTCAAGCCTATAAGCCGTGACTAAATTGTAAACTGATCACGGATGTCCCACACATTACACAAATTGAATGGTTACCTTGTTGACTAAGTCAACTTGCAGGCATGTTCTTGTTAGCCCAAATATAAATTCTGAGTTTTATGCATAATAGTGGCCTTCTACTCCCAAGCTGAGATGTAATCCTGGTTAATAAGATTTGAAATGAGTCTACATCGACCATATCTCATCTAATCACATTAAATGCTAATTAGTTTTTCGCTTTTCTTCTTCATACTATTATTTTATATTCTTCTTCTCTCTTGCTTCAATAAAACATGTAAAAATCAATAAAATATGACAAAAATGTTAGCTATTTAAATCCATTAAAGTCATAGGTTCAGTTGTGGCTTTGTCGAGTATAACAACATTCTCAATTGAAGTAAAGGAAATATCGAAGATTAGTGGTCGAGGTGTGAAAGCATATAAAATCATTATTATGCATTGAATTGTTGAACTCATGACGTTTTATCCTCTTTTCATCAATTCATATTATATTATGGATTTCTCTTTGTGATCATCCACGAATTGTATATGAGAAATTTAATTTAAGTTACTTAACAACAAAAAAAATTTAATAATTTATTCTTCATCCGAAGGGTTCATTTGTAGTCCTTCATGGATCATATAAAAACAAGTAGGAGATGAAAAAAAGGAGAGAAATAAATTATATTAACAACTGATTAGAAACTCTTTTGAATTGAGTCTCATTTCATTCTCCAAATAAATGAGGAACTAGAATTTGTTTTCTTCTATATCATCATCACTCTCTTCAAAGAACTTTATGTTTCTATAATAACAGATGTGATGCCCCTGGGTTCACACGAGGCTGCAGTCCTAGGTGAAACCAAGGATGTCAAACCTGTCATGCACCACACTGTGCAATAACATGTTTCACCATCACAATTCTATCACTCTAGTAGAGTCAATAACAAGTGTAGGTGCAAAAGCAAGTAAAAGGTAAAACAAAAGATAACTGATGAAATGATAGAGATAGAAATAATATTTCATCATCCAACATACAGAAAAATACACAGAGAATGTCTGAAATGAACGAACTGGAGTTCTTAACAAGTCTCAAATACAACAAGTCTGAGAGAGGGAAATAAGGCAAACAGCCTTTACAACATCTATAAAATGGTCCTCAAATGTCTAACATCAACTACAGTGGAGCTCAAAGAAAAATAATACATAGCTAGAATATAAAGCTGAACCCTAAAGTGATCTGCTGTCAACCTGCGACTCTCCGTGCTTCTGGCTCGTGACCTGAAAGGGGGGAGGGACAACGAGCGTCAAAGCGCTAGCGAGCAACATCACAACCAACCCCAAGGGATAGGGCTCGTTGTATATGAAAATACAATAATACATAATAGTGCTAAATCATCCATACAACAATAATGGGTTTTAGTACTTAGGGAAATACAACACGAGCATAGGTACGTCGAGCGAAATAATCCAAACAAGGAAACCCTCATGTATATACCTTGTATCTCAAATTGTAGATCCCTAAACACCAAGCCCGAGATATAACAGAGAACAGTAAAAGAAGACCACTCAACTCAAGATTTAAAAATGATGTCGTGTCACAACTCAAATAGATATCATCCAGCCTATACGGTTATAGGTATCAACTCTCAATATCTGAACTGAGGTAGAGGCTGTCCAACACATGGACTACATACACAAGCTGTCCAACGCATGGACTAAATATATGAACTGTCCAACACATGGACTATATTCAATAACTGCCCAACACATGGACTACGTTTATGAATATCCAACACATGGATTAAAATTGATGAGTGTCCAACACATGGACTAAGTATAATAGCTGCCCAACACATGGACTAGATAAATTGGTTGAATTAGGTACATATACCCAAGTTTCTAACATGTCGCGGTACACGAAACTAAACTCATGTCCGTATTTCACCTCACATGGAAACATATAAATTTTGTCTACAGGTAAATATATGCAACATGTAATTTTACAGAAATACAAAGAAAAACAGGAAAAACTCAGATGAGTCGACTCACGCACACTCATGACTCGGCTCATGCCTCATGGGTCGACTCGTATACTGACGAGTCGACTCTTCAGAAGTAAAAAGACAACGCCACAACACTTCGTGAGTCGACTCATGACAGTCATGAGTCGACTCAGCCTGATGAGTCGACTCATGATGAGTCGTGAGTCGACTCACGAGCTGAAATCTGCATTCTTCACCATGTAATATATTCCACTCGATTCATATCTCAAATATATACTGATCTACACATATCTAGTTTAAATTCTAGACTAGTATACGGTAAGAGAACACAAAATAGCATGAGAATCGATTACTTATATGTTAAACCTAACATTTAACCTTAAACATGAAGGAGATACATTAAACCAAAATAAAAACTTGTGCTTTTATTCTTTAAACAAAATTCCAGATCTGGGTTTTCATCAAAACTTGTTGGCGGGAGTTTTAAAATCTGAAACACTTGACCTCGAACCTTTCACTAGTAAGAACTTGATTTTATATTCGAAAATACTGAAAGTACCCTAATGCCACTAGGAAGGATTTCAAATTAACATGCTTGCTTTTTAAATCAATAAAATCATTTTGCAATTTGTTAAAGGCATGCAATAATTTTTCACTAGCACAAGCAAGTTCATCACTAGATAAATCATTATTGGTTTCGAACTTACAAACCTCACTAGGGCTATCGCCTAGTGCACGTGTGCATGATGCTCCATATGAACTTGAAGCGGGATCCTCCAAAGCTTGTTGGATCACCTCCAAGTCCCCTTGATGTGCTTCTATAAATTTTCATAAATTGTAAGCACTATCAAAATGAACAAACTTGTTAGAAAAGGATGAATCAAAAGCATTACGTAAAAATTCTAACAAGAGCTTATTCATTGTAAACATACGATGATCATTTTTACTCCACTTGGATTTCTCCATAGTGGGTACAATATAAGCTTCATCTATAATATCCCATAAATCGAAATGTCTAGATCTAACAAAAATATTAAATCTAGAACACCATTGGTCATAGGGGAAATCATCTATTCTAGGAGCAACATTAGGATCATACCCTAAACAAGATGCATCATTCATAGCCATAATTATATAAATATGCAAGCAATGTAATCAATAAATCACAAAACTAGATTAGCATAAAAAGCTAACTTGGATCTTTAACTCAAGGCGATTAGACCTTAAATCAAAGAGCACCAAGCTCTGATACCAATTGAAAGTACCCTAATGCCACTAGGAAGGAACCCTAAAGGGGGGTGAATAGGGTTTATGCTAATCTAATCCGATTTATGCCAATTTAAACTTATTGACAAATATCCTAGCAAGAATGATATATGACAAGATATATATGCAAGGATATACAACTAATACAAGGGTGAAACAAACAACATAAGATAGTGGGAATATAAACAATGTGTAATTGACAAAGGCAATATGAATAATAAGCACGAATATAAAAGTGCGCCAATGCAATCACAAACAAAACGATATGTTCACGAGGTTCGGTCCGCCTGACCTACGTCCCCGCTCCTCACCTCGAGGAGATCTCCACTATCACACCCGGTTTGGAAGCCGGAACTTCTCTACACACTCGGTTTTCTAGCTAACCGAAAACTCTACAACACTCACAATGTAACTACACTAACCACAACCTCAAGTGTTGGTCTCTAGCCCGTGTCTCCCTCAAGTGCTCGGAATTATCACCTCTCTCTAGGCTACTGACACCACTACTCTTGGGACAACCCCGTCTCTCACCACACACTCCTATTGGTGTACTAGTGTAATACAAGTGATCTCACAATGAAAGCTCACAACAAAGGATTTGTTCTCTAATACAAGGCGAGAACTCAATTAAGCACACTCTCAATGTCACAAACCCATAACCCCAAATTATACTAAGTATGAAAATACAATAAGCTCAATAGGTTGTGTGTGAACAAAGAGATAAATAAAATCAACTAAACTCAATATAAACACTAGCTTAATAAAATGATAATTAAACAATAAAATGTAAAGCTAGATTGAGTTTAGAAAACTTCTCCAATAAATGATAAGAGTGAGAGAGAGATGATTTGAAGCCCAAACACCAAAGATTATCTCCTCAAGCCCTTGTGAAATTATCTTCACAAACCAAACTCTTAAACACACTTAGAAACCTTAAACAAACTTGTAAAAACTTCTTTAAAACTTTTCTCTTAGTTAATGGGAGAGTTGAATGCAATGGGATATTTATAATAACCCAAAACATCAGCCAAAAACACCCCAAAACAAAAACTAGCCGTTTATAGCCGTTTATAGCCGTTATAGGGTGAAAAGACCAAAGTACCCCAAAATCCAGCATTCTGGAAACTTGCGTATCTAGCTTTGTAAAATTAATTAAAAATAGTAAAACAGATCCAAAAATTATGAAATTTTGTGGGAAGGTTCTAGACATGTAGAATGACATGTTAGAGAAAGAATTTCTGAAAATCATTTCCCAGTTGAGAGAAATAAATATTTGAACACCGATATACAGTTTCCAAAATCTGCTGACATACACGATTTTATAAAATCAATTTGGCCCAGTAAAACAACTCCAAAAATCATGAAATATTTAAGAACTCTTCTAAACATGTATATGAATATGTTAGAGAAAGAATTTCTAAAAAATCATTTCCCAGTTGAGAGAATTAAATATTTGAACACAGATATACAGTGTTATGAGTCGACTCGCACTTTTCATGGGTCGACTCATAATTGACCGTTATAGGCCAAAAACAGCTTATGAGTCGACTGAAAAAAAAATATGAGTCGACTCATCATTCATGAGTCGACTCATCAAGTTATGGGTCGACTCAGCAGAATCAAAACACAAAAACCAGCGTAGTTCTTGAGTCGACTTATGCCAGGCATGAGTCGACTCAACCTGTCAGGTCGACTCATGAACTTATGAGTCGACTCAGCAGAAAGAAAAAGAGAACTACGCAGCAGTTTGTGAGTCGACTCATTTCTAGTTATGAGTCGACTCATAAACTTGCACACAGAAAAATTGAGGTTTTGAGTCTTTAAAAAAATATCAAATGAAGTCTAAAAAATATGAAACTTTGGGAAATGTTTATAAACATGATAATAGACATGTTGCAAAAAGAATTTTTGGAATTGCACTTTCCAAAAGTAAAAACTCATCATTATATAAAACTAGTCCAAAACATGAAAACTGAAACATACATGTTTTTGACTTTTGATATAAACCATGTTTTGAAACATTGTAAAATGATTTTATAGACTTAATAAAATATATATAAACTGATATTGAAGTCTATAAACTAATAAAACAATGTTTTCATAAAAACACCTATATTTTGATAAAATCAACAAATACGTGTGTGTGAATAATATGAGCTTAAAGTATTAACACACAAGTATAAAAACTTAAACTAAATATACCCAAGCTTGTGATCTTCAACGAAGCTCTATCTTGGTATACATGGATGAAGCTTGACTTGGATCTTTAACATGAATTGCAAGGCTTCAACCACTACTCCGTCAACCTCCATTGGATATGATCGTGAATGCGCAATTCCATTCATCCTCCAACACATTGTTTGTCTAGAATACTTAATAAGAAACATAAACACTAGACAAACAATATTAGGAATTGTTTGTAATCATCAAAACAAGATTAGAAGATGTAGGCTCATAACATGAGACCTAACAATCTCCCCCTTTTTGATGATGACAAACAATCTACACAAATAGTATATAAGATATACAATAAAACATAATACTCTTAAAATATACTCACAAACCACTTGTTTCTCCTCCTTTGGCAACATCAAAAATGGGGAAACAAAATAAGAAGAGAGCGAAAGCTCCCCCTATCAATAAGCATCGGTGAGTATAACACATAGTATAGGGATTGCTCCCCCTATCAAAATGCCATATGAAAAATATGCAATTACGAACATGGCAAACAAGCATGAATGAAAGATATGCTAGATATCACTCACATACAAACAAGATAATGAGAACACATAATGATATGTCATTATGAAAATAGTGTCTCATTAACACAAAAAAATAAAAATCATATAAAAATAGATTTATGAAATCAAAAGAGAGAAAACATGAGAATCATGCAAAAAGAGTTTTCGAATGAAAACAAATCAACCAAATGAAGTCATAAATCAACCATTTGAACCAAAATGACGTTTGATCAATAAAGTAAGTTTTCTTTGTAGAACTTGATCAAACCACATATAGAATACATTATAAAGTATATTTGAAATTTGAATCATCTATTTGTGCTTATATAATGAATTCAAAATAACGAATCAAAGCAAAATTTTCATAGTTCAAAAGTAACATACAAGAATCATGAACTATGGATTTGAAAAACTAAAAATCATCTTTGATTTTCAAAAATCAAGAGAGGTAACTATATCTAGCTCTTGAGCTAGTATTAACCCATATAAACATTTTTGCACTCGGTAAACATAATTTGGGAATAAACACCCAATAAATCCGGAGGGTTATATAAACACAAACCTCTCATCAAAATCAAGACTAATAATTATGAAAACAAAAGATTTGATAAAAGAAAAAATTGTTTTCATAACAAAAAGATTTTAAAACATAATTTTCAAAACCAAGACAAAAGAAAAATAAAAAACCACTAGAATTCTTGGTTTAAAATCAAATTTATTTTGGTACCTAAGAACTCTTGGTACCAAAAGATTTAGGGACATGACCCCTATCTTTTAAGCTCAAAGCCCTAGGGTTATGAACCCTTTTGGGCGCATGTGGTGCACTAACACGGTCAAAGCAATAACCTCTCAAATGACCCTTCCGATTACAATTTGTGTAATGAAAGAGATCCATTTGTTTTTGTGGACCATTAGCTCGTGCACGGGAATCATTTGCAAATAAGAATTTTCTTTTAGAAATATTTTGCAAATGAGAAACATTCTTAAACAATGGTCTATTTGGAACATATTGCAACTTAGAAGCTTTTTGCATATCAAAACAAAATTTAGCAAGATGTCCAAACCTACCACAAACATCACATTTAAAAAGCATGTGGTCTATTAGAAGCATTTGGCAAATGAGATTTATTTTTCAAGTCAAAACAATATTTGGCCAAATGACCAAAGCGACCACAATAATCACATTTATACACACTAGCATGCTTATGATGAACATTATGTGCGTGTGTGTGTGATGAAGAAGCTACATGAGATGCACAAGGAGCATTGACATTTTTGTGTTTGTGTGCATCATAGCAAAATTTAGCTAGATGGCCTTTACGGCCGCAAATTGAACACTTATAAACTTTGCTATATATGTGTGTATGATGAGTGGAAGATTTCTTAGACTTGGCACACATATCCATAAGCTTCTTATGATTATTGATGCATGTTTTTAAAGTTGAATCTAAAGATGATATGCATTTTTTCATAAGATTCAAGTCTTCATTTTTAGGCACATATGCACCTTTAGAAGTAGAACATAAATAGTCATCTATAAAAGATTCCGTATCATTTTGTATGTTCTTTACTTCTAACATGACATTATCTCTTTCATGAGTTAAGCTAGAAATGGATGATGTCAATTTTTCAGTTTCCAAAATTAACATCTCATTGTTTTCTTTAAGCATGGTATTTTCTTTTGCAATGACATCCAATTTTGACACTAGCTTCTCATGATCGGATTTCAAATTAACATGCTTGCTTTTTAAATCAATAAAATCATTTTGCAATTTGTTAAAGGCATGCAATAATTTTTCACTAGCACAAGCAAGTTCATCACTAGATAAATCATTATTGGTTTCGAACTTGCAAACCTCACTAGGGCTATCGCCTAGTGCACGTGTGCATGATGCTCCATATGAACTTAAAGCGGGATCCTCCAAAGCTTGTTGGATCACCTTCAAGTCCCCTTGATGTGCTTCTATAAATTTCCATAAATTGTAAGCACTATCAAAATGAACAAACTTGTTAGAAAAGGA
>BQKN01052717.1:1529-15683 GCA_022839385.1 Asparagus kiusianus | reverse complement strand
TGAAGTTTTAATGAAATCAGTAATGAAGGCAACTTTCGACGAAAACATCTCCCAGACCTGAGATTCAAAACCCTAGCCCTCTTTTCTCTCCCCTCTCTAAACCCTAGCTGGATCTGACGATTTTGGGAGGTTCGAAGGGTTTTCAGTGGGTTTTTGCAGTTCAGGGAAGGAGATCATCTTTAGGAGATTAGTCAGCACCTGAGGCGAGTATCATCTCGCCCAATCCCTCACCCCTATTTTCTATGGTTTTATTTTGATTTTTCATGAGTTTTTGATGAGCCCAAAAGGTATTTTCATATAAAAATGAGTTCTTTATAATATGGATTGTAAGAATCAAGATTTCAGTTTATAAAAGTTCACCAATGTTTTGTCTAATGAAGATATAGATCTAAAATTTCTTAAACAAGAGTTTAATCATGTTCTACTGTCATTAAAACGTTTTAATTTGTTTCGCATGTATTTTGGAATATTAGGAATGTAGATTACATGCTTGAGATGATTTGTTCTTCTTCTAGAGATATTAGAACACTTGTCATCGTAGAACTTTTCAAAATTTTGTTTCAGGTTTTGCGTTGACAGAAACTCAGATTTGGGTTTCTGTCCGCTTGGCGGCCGACCGGCGCGGTCGACCGCTGGGCTCTCTGTAGAGGCAGAGATCGTCGGCTGTCGACCGACCCGGTCGACCGCGACGCTCTGGCGGTCGACCGAGATGCCGCAGCGGTCGACCGCCCGGCTCGTGTCAGAACACGGTCGACCGGTGTGGTCGACTACCACACAGTCTGCTGATTAATTCCCTGTTCTGTCTGTTCTGTTCATGTTCGATGTTTTGGCCCGTCATTTAACTCTGGTTTTTGGCCTTATTACGTATCCATGCATGACAGATGATCTGAAGGTACCATTTGGGGATATACACGCTGATTTGAGTGTGAATTGATCTAAGTAGATTTCACATTTGAGCGTGAATTGATTTAAGTAGATTCCTTTATATATCTCAGTAATACTATAATCCATTTCAGTCCTCGTGTTGGACTATAATCAATTTCAGTCCTCGTGTTGGACTATAATCCATTTCAGTCCTCGTGTTGGACATTTGCCACTTTTCCCGTGAGTTTGGAAACTACAGTATATGATTCCCACATCAGACATGGTTCTTAACCCTGCTCATAACTTCCTCACAGAAGCCCATGACATGATTCTTATGTGGATTTTGATATGTCACTCATGTAAGCTATAACATGATATTCATGTAGGCTATGTCATAGCACTGCACTTATGTTCTGGGATTGGTTGTATTTCTTTTATTTTTGTTCCTGTATTAGAACCTCGGGTTTGGTGGTTAGGGGTTTACAATTCGAGATACAAGGTATATACATGAGGGTTTCCTTGTTTGGATTATTTCGCTCGACGTACCTATTCTCGTGTTGTAAATTTCTAAATACTAAAATCCTCTTTAGAAAGATCAATGATTTTTATCTCTATTAAGTTTTAACTGTATTTTCATATACAACGAGCCCTGTTCCCTTGGGGTTGGTTGTGATGTTACTCGCTAGCGCTTTGATGCTCGTTGTCCCTCCCCATTTTAGGTAACGAGCCAGGAGCCCGGAGGGTCGCAGGTTGATGGCGACACACTTTAGTGTTCAGCTGTTTAGTTATGCTTATGTTGGAGCTCCACTATTGATTTTTGTTAGACATTTGAGAGTATTGTTCTAGAAATTGTAAAGGCTTTGTGCCTTATTTCCTTCTTATCAGATAGTTGTATTTGAGACTTGTTGAGTATTCTTGTTTATCTACTCAGACTTGATTTTGTACTTCTGCATATTGGGTGAAGAGACATTAATTTGATCACTATTGTTTCTTCAGTTATTCTTGTATTATCTCTTACTTGCTTTTGTACCTACACCTGTTGTTGTCTCTACTAGATAGATATTAATTGTGATGGTGAAACATGTTATTGCACGGTGTGGTGCAAGGCAGGTTTGACATTCTTGGTTTCACCTTGGACTGCAGCCTTGCGTGAACCCAGGGGCGTCACATTAATGGCAGCGGAGGAGGGAGCAGTTTCCTTGCCATTCGAAGTGCTTGACTTAGAGGCCATTGATTAGAACAAACTTTGCAAGAATTTTCTTCGAGCGAAGCTTCGTGAACGCGAGGACTCTATCGAGAGAATGGCGGACACACTATATAGCCGAAAGATGAACGACTGGTGTTCCCTACCTCAAATCAATCGAACGACCCAGATCTCTAGCGGCGGTCAAGTTCGACGCCCATAAAAGCCTCGACTCTCGGGATTCCAAACCGACCGTTAGAATTGAGTGCGGAAGGCGAAACGTTCCGTCACTTCGCAATTAATGAGGATTGACACGCGCACTAGCTGGCAACCATTTGGGTCCGTAGGAAAACGCATGACACAAACTCGCCTACGTTTGACTCTCGTCTGTAACACAAATTCACCGTCACTTGAGTTTTGCTTGTAGTCCAAACTCACCATCACCTGAGTTTCGCTTGCAGCCCAAACTCGCCCGTGCTTGAGTTTCGCTCGCAACCTAAACTCACCATCACCTGGGTTTCTCTTGCAACCCAAACTCGCCATCACCTGAGTTTCGCTTGCAGTCCAAACTCGCTATCACCTGAGTTTTGCTTGCAGCCCAAACTCGCCGTCACCTGAGTTTCGCTTGCGTCCCAAACTCGCCATCACCTGAGTTTCGCTTGCAGCCCAAACTCGCCCGTGCTTGAGTTTTGCTTGTAGCCTAAACTCGCAATCACTTGAGTTTCTCTTGTAGCCCAAACTCGCCGGCACTTGAGTTTCGCTTGCGGCATAAACTCTCTATCGCTGGAGTTTTGCCTGCGGCTCAAAATCACCAGCAACTAAATCTGCCCATCGCATGAATAAGACACTGAATAGCGACACAATGAAAGGTAAAAAGAGTGTGTGTACAATGAGAAAGTGCGAAGTTCATTAGATGTTTCTAGACAGTACATTTGAACAAAGTTATGACTTTGTAATCAAGAGAGTCATAACATTACATTCAAGAAACAAAGTATTGAATAGGACATCCTGGATTTACTCCTACCCTACGAGCTTATCCCAGGAGCTTGAAGGAAGCGAGCTCAGACCTAATCGTGGCTATCCTTTCTGCATGCAAAGTACGAGCCTCGTTTTCAGCCTCCCCCCGGACCCTCGCCTCGGAAGAAGCATTAACGGCGGCATCTTCTTAGCACAACGACAAAAGGTCGCGTCTTTCCCTCGCTAGGATGCTATGTGCGGTCTCAATCTAAACACGCAGACCCGTCAAGATCGATTCTCCTTCATTATACGGAGTCTTGCCCAAAGAGATCGAGCGAACGGTACTCTCCATCTCGGCCTGCAATAGACGTTGGCAGAGATCCAAGCGAGCGATAAAGGATTCTTTGTCTTTTGTGTGTCGCCTTCGACACTCTCGCTGCCACGCCTCGTGACGATGAGCCGAAACCAAGAGTGACTCCACTTCGGACCCTAAATCCACCTACCGCAAATTCTCCAACTTGTTTATGAGTGACTCAAGATCAACAAGCCTCATCGAACAATGTATGGCGAGCCTGTAGTCGCCCAAACGACGGATTCGGGTAACCCGATCTAAGAGGGCCTGCTTCAGGTCTGCGAAGACACCACGACCCTGATCGACGGCAGAGATCGCCTGCTTCACAGCACCCTCTAGCTCCTCCATATGGATCTGTAGACTGGCTGAATCCGAAGGTTTAGGCTCCGGATCGTGGCCAGGTGCAGTAGTTGAAGAAGAGGCATTGTTCGCCTTCTTCTTTGAAGTGGATGCTTTAGGGCGCGGTGACATTAGAAACGAGGAAAAGAAGACAAGCACGGTGACCTCCTTAACCAGGAGAGCAACGTATATAATGAGCACGCCCATCGTTCAAAGGTCCAATCGGGCGCAGGGAACAGAGAGTTACCATTATGACTCCTTCAATGCGAAATGACATACCAATGTCAGTCCAGCTGGCAGTCACGCGATGCCACGACCAGACACGTGGCTCACCTTATTCACCTACAGCTCTCGATGCCACGACACGTGGCTCACCTTATTCACCTACAGCTCTCGATGCCACGACCAGACACGTGGCTCACCTTATTCACCTACAGCTCTGAATGAGTTTTTCACCCAGAGTTCGGCTTTGGTCCAAACTTGCCTGTGATTTGGATTCGCCTCCGCCTATGGCCGGAATTCGCCCGCGGCCCGAATTCGTCTGAAGTTCGCCTATAACTAGAGTTCACCCAGGGGTCAGATTCGTGTGTGGCTAAGAGACCAAAAGGCAACATCAACACAAAAAAAGAGAATATGCGCAAACGCGTATGGAAAACCAAAGGAGCATATCATTCATCCAGTTTTAAGATACTACATTTGAACAAAGTTATGATTTTACAAACCATTAGCACCAAATGTCTTAAACACGGAGAACCTAGTCTAAGAGGCTGAAGGACGCGAGCTCCGCTTTAGTCGCGGCCACCCTCCTCGCGTGGTCTTCCTGGGCTTTATCCTTAGCTTCCATCTGAGTTCGACCCTCGAAGGTAGACGTGGCGATGGCTTCTTTCTGTTGCAGCATCTCAAGGTTTTGAGTCGCCTCTTCGACGACTTTGTCAACTTTATGGCTTTCAGATTGGAGGACCCCTAGGGTCGTCTCCGCAAGCTCTAACTCAGCCCTCAAATGGGATACAGTGGAAGTAAGAGTGCCTATCCGTTCCCCCAGTGAGCGCTGCTGGTCCACCCAGAAGGCGACATGGGACTCCAAATCCGCCATTTCCCTCGAGCGAACCTCCTGTTTCCATGCCTCCCTACGCCAAACTTGAGAAAGAAGCGATCCGCGTCAGCCGCAGGACCTCCTTGTAGCAGAGTCTCTAGGTGTGTCAGACGCGACTCCAGATAGAGAAGCCGTTGCCTACAACGGATGGCGAGACAAGGCTCACCCAACCGCCTGAGATCGACCATGCAATCCAGGAGGGACTGTTTGAAGTCAGCATAGACCCCAAGACCAAGGCTGATGAGGGAAATCACCTGCTTCGCGGCATTTTTGAACTCTTCGATGCGAGCCTGAAGAGGTAGAGAGCCTGAGGGAATAAGCTCTTGACCCTGAGCAAGCTCCACAATAGGAGGAATATCAAGGCAAGGCTCCGCCCTAGGCGGGGGAATAGGCTGCAAAGCGGGGGAAGCCACGGCTCCCCCGGATTCGTCGTCAGAAACGAGTATGGGCTCAGTCCCACACTCTCTGGTGACAAGCATCCCTTCCCGAACTACACGATAGCCAAACAAAAATAAGAGGCTTAAGAGCGGGGAATGTCACCTTGTTCACAAACCAACAATCCAACTGGACGAGGGCCTAGACGCCAAAATACCTTCGGCGGTGGCGGTTTCGGTGGCGGAAGAGGAGGAGGCACCCCGACCCTTCTTTAAAGTAGTCTTCTTCACCTTTGGTGCCATCACAAACACAGCAAAAGGAAGCGTGTGTTTTCTTCAGAAAAGATAACTAAAGCCACGGCACCCCTCAATGCGCGCAGAGGGAGAGGCATTAAATACATGACGTGGGTGAATGCACGCCATTTGATTGGACCATTCAAATCGAACAGTCACAGATAAGGAAAAGGGATTCCAAATCTCATGTGAACGGTCGACAAATCTCATGTGAACGGTCGAGATATGTTAGTTTCCAACATGATTTTTGGCCAACGGCTCAGGTTGGGCATGAAGAACGGAGAACCCCTACTACAGCCATCTTTAGCGGGGAAAAACGTGCCCAAGTTGTCTTAATTGGTAGACACATGGCCCACGAAAAGCAAGGCCCACCCACGAATTGAATTCGTCAGGCGAACTTGCTTATATCGAGTTCGCCCGAAGGCTCGGACCTGCACGCTATTGCAGGCACAGTTGGGGTTTAAACCACTTTTGAGTTCACCTGAAGATTGAACCCAATTGGGACTCAGGAAAAGATTAAAACGGTTCGCAAACCCACCTATGGTTGAAGATTTGCCTGCAGCAGGGACTTGGAGGTGGCCAGGAATCACCAGATATGAGTCAACCAATGGTTGATTTGACAACTTCCGCTGTGACCAACGACAAAATGCACACACAGAATAAAAGGAGCAATGACTAGGATGAAAACATAATTCTATTCATTAAAAGAGAATCAGGTACAACGACATAATCGAAAGCATATTAAAAATCTCTCAACCGTAACTCCAACTTGCGAATCTCTTCGGCGCGCTTGAGCTCGTGTCACCTTAGGATCTCTCGATGAATGTCTGCTTTAGAGCGCGAAAGCAAGTCTTGGATGGTGCATTTCGCCACCTTGAGGGCTCGACCCTTCTCCTCAATAGCGTCAACAACCAGCTGCTAGGGTGACTCGAGTTCCCCCAACTCCCCTATTACCTGTTCGCGAGCCTTCTCCTGGGTAGCCAATAAGGCCTACGTGTTAACGATGGCTTTTTTGGTCCCCACTATCTCTGAAGATAGGAGGGAGATACGAGAATCAGCCTCTTGGTGCGCCAAGCTCAATCGCTTACTCTCGACTGTAGCGCGCTCCAGCTCTTTTGTCAACCTCGCCTCCAACGATGTTGTTTCCTCCAGTCTGCGATCACGCACCTCCAATGCTATCTGGACCTCACCAGACACAAGTTGGAGGATCTCGGAGCTCGTGATACAAAGGGCAAACATTTGTCTGATAACCCGTTCTGCCTCCTCCAGATGTTCAAAGTATGATTTGGCGGCAGAAGGACCCAGAGCCTTGATCAAAAAGCCTATATGATATTCCAGAGCTTCCTTGAATTCCTCAAAAAGGTAGCTTTCCTCCAATGTGAGCCAGATGCTGTCTTCAAGGGTAGCTTGGAGGCTGGCAACGGTTCGGTCCACCAGCTTTTTGCGCGAGAGAGCCAAGGGAGAGAGGGTAGCCTCGTCGACAGCCGATGTCATCACCAAAGCCGAGGCCGAAGCACTAATAGCCGTAGCAATAGGAGTAGTAACAGACACCACTGAGGCTGGAGCGTGAACCGACACCATCGGTGTCTCAACCACCAATCTGAGTGCAGCCTCAACAATCGTCGAGATACGGGATGAGGGATCAACCACCAAACGGGTAGATACTTCCCCTTAGGTAGAAACCCTCTGGATCGATGACCCTATCTTGATCGATTCTTCATCAGGAGCATGGGTCTCCCCTTCAGAGTCGTAGGGTCCCTCGTCGCTCGACATCGTCTGATGGGGCGAGTCATCGTCTTTGCTGCCTTCTTCAACCGACTGGTTAGCCCAAGTGGTGGAATACTCTTTGCCAGCGGCATCCGAGGCCAGAACAGCTCCAGATACAGGAAGGAGGTTAATAATAAATCCTGAAAAAAGCCCCACAAGCGGTTCGGTAGGGATGGTCCCACGACACTCGACCACACTCTTACCTGAGTCACCGAGCTCCGCCTCATCTCCGGCTCCCCTATCTTCATTGGAAGGAATGGGGATCGCCTCCTCAATCGTACCTACATTGAGTCAACACGAATGTTAGATAATAATAATTCAATCCTACACCTGGGGATACGATACTAAGGGTTACCTTGTGGCATAATGGTGGGAGTCGCCGAGACCACCACCTACTATTTCATAGCAGACGAGGGAACAACCTCCGAAGTTGCTGAAACCATCCCTGAGGTATGTAGGTGTGAATTTCTGATCTCTCGAAATAAGGATTTCATTTGTATTGATAAGAATAGCTTATTACAAACTAATGAATTGAAAATTATAACAGAAGCGGAGGGAATGCCCTCCTTGTTTAACGTGGGGACTTTCGGTAGCAATAGGACGCTTCGCTCGGTTCTCGTGCCCAGTCTGCTTCCCTTGGACAATTTGACCGAGGTTGCTGGTGAGCTTTAGTATGTAGTAGAAGCATGGATCGATGGAGTTTGAGTCTCCGAGTTTGACGGCGATCAGGGCCCAAAGCTGGGAGAGGACGTTGCAGTTCAAGGATTATGCAAAGAGCATGTCGTCAACTCTGTTGAGAGTCGAGAGCTAGTGGTTCAGTTAACTGATTGAATTAATCAATTAACTATGAGTGAATGAACAAACCCCTTTCCTATAGCCAGGAGAGGTTCTTAAATAGAGGAGAGGCGATGTGGTCGCTCCTTGAATCATGGGATATGACCATGTCTTGGGTTTGTACTGTGAGCGGCTGCTTGATGGGTTTGGAGTATCGTACTCCTTCCCTTCACGTCGTGAGGAGCAGCGTAGTGGTTGCCCAGTACTCGAGTGGGTCTAGGTGACTTTTCGTTTGCAGGCGGATCCAGCTCTTGACTCGTGCAGGCGAGGCGAGCTTTCTATGGGCGGACTTGGCGAGTGACCGGTCACTCGTACTGTGAGCGACTACTTGATGGGCTTGGAGTACTGTTCTTCATCCCTTCACGTCATGCGGGAAGTGGGAAGGCCCATCCCTGTACGCCGCGTAGTGGCTGTCAAGTACTCAAGTGAGTCTAGCCAGCTTGCCGTTTGCAGGCAGCTTCAGCTCTTGGCTCATGCAGGTGAGGTGAGCTTCAATCGTGAACGTACAGGCGGATTTGGCGACTGCATGGATTTGACTGGTTGTGGCTACTTGATGGGCTTGGAGTACTGTGCTCTATCCCCTCACATCGTGGGAAGTAAGAAGGCCTATCCCTATACATGGCGTAGCGGCTCTCGAGTACACTGTTTGTAGGCGAGTTTGACTCTTGGCTCATACGAGCGAGTCGACCATACAAGCGATTCTGGATGATCTTGACTCGTGTGGGTGAGTTGATCATACAGGCGGAACTGGATGATCTTAACTCATGCGGGCGAGTCGATTATACTGGCGGATGTGGTCGATCTTGACTTGTACGAGCGAGTCGATCATACAGGCGGATCTGTGATAAACAAATGCGAGCGAATTTGGCAACTGTGCGGTTTAGGTTTGCACTGGTGAGTCCAACCCAATGGGTGAGCCCCCCCACCCTCAAGAGTAGTGGACGACTCTGACTCGCAAGCGAATTTCTCGTATATCTACAAAGGTAATTTTTACCGTCTACAAGGCCCCCTTCAAAGTTTTCAGACCTAAACCGGCTTGCGTGTGGTCTAGAATACTTTGAATAAAGGAGTTCCTGGCGAAGCAAGTGTATTTGGTTCCTTTTAGGATTTTTAGCAAACCCTCAGCTATCAACGGGTTTGATTTACCTTTACCGATCACCGTTTGAATCGAGCTAGCCATACTATTCCCCTCAGTATGATGAGTTATCGAGTAGTTTCTCTTAGTCTTAATGTTAAGATATCTGCTCTAACCCTCAGCCGTTTGAGGCGTGGGTTTGAGTGAGGCCATCCCATTGGTGGTTTAAAACTCTGGACGAGTCGTATTATCCAGAATCTTCAGGTGAAATTCATTTTCACAGGCGAAATTTGAATTTGCGGAGTCGAGCCGGTTTTTTTTTGTAGCCGAAACCCTTCCTTCAGGCGGAATTTGATTTGGCAGGAGGTGAACCACGTGTCTGCCTATGAAGCTTCGTGCTTTCCAGCTAAGGCGGCGTGGGCTCGTCAGGTCATATCATTTGTGATTTTGACAGTATGACATCAACTTCATGCACCTCGCTCGATGACGAATCGTGGCCGTGGTTTTTGAATTCAGCCGTCAAATTCGGTTCGGGTCTTAGGTTTTGACCGGCCCGTTTCATGTTTCGACGGTTCCTTCATAACTGTAAAAAGAGAACGAACTAAGGGGAGTAATCTGGGCCGTCGATTTCGATCGTGGCCACATCTCTTATCCTCCGGTGTTCCGTCTCTTGAGGGCGATCGTGGCTACGTAAGCATCTCCGCCTTTAAATAGGCTTTGTTCCCCCTTTTTTGAGAGCTAATGTGCTCAAGAATCCCGTTTCGTGAAAGATCTCTAAAGAGAAAGAATTCCTGCTTCGTCCCCGACTTTTAGACATGGCGCCAAAGTCTAAGAAGTGCGTTCCGAAGGGAGGAGGTCCTGGACGCTATTCCAATCGCCTCGCCACCGGTACGATCACCAACGTGCCTGAGACGCATTTGGGTAAGTCAAAAGATTTGTCTGACGACCTTACATTGATTGCCGACGTCGGGTCGGGAGGATGAGTATCGCTCATCTTCCCCAGTGGATTCTGCCACTTTTTTGTTGTTTTCCTGATTTGGATAAAATCAGCCTTTTTCAGGCGGATTTTACATTCACTTGCAGAGGACGACTTCTGTCCTTACTGGCGAAGTTGGCCTTTATTAGGCGAGCGCGAATTCGTCCTTGACAGGTGAGTTTGACTTTTATCTGATAAAGACAAATTCAGCTTATACAGACAGATCTTGTCTTTGTCAAGCGGACCTTGCCTTTTGATAGGCGGATTTACATTTGTCCGGCGACTTTGCTTGTTTTAGCTTAATAGGCGGATTTTCCCTTAGGGCGAACTCCGTCTTGACTCTTTGGTTCTGTCTTGTAGCGACCTTTTCTAACGAAGCCCTTTCGAAGGGCGTGGCTATCGGTCTCGCCGGAGGTACAGGCTACACAGCACCTTCCCGATTCCCTCTCCTGAATCCGAAGCCCGCGTTTGCTACCGACAAGCCGGATGGACTGATCAAGAGAGTCACCGACGGGCACCATTTGACGTTGCGTGAGTTGACTACTAACACGGTGCTGACAGACGAGGCTAGGATAGAGCTCAAAAAGCCTCAGTTTTTGTTCAGTGATGCCGTGACCGATCCTTCAGTTTTATTGCTCAGGGAGAGCAGGTGGCTCCGCGTAGTTGACGGGGTCCATTACAACCTTCCTAGTATGCCGAGGGGGTTCTCAATTGTTGAGTTGCGGTCTTTGGTAGTCCCAAGGGTGATGAATTGGGATTTGACCGCAACTCAAGACGGGGTGACTTGCGACGTCTTCACAGGCTCCACGGCCGGGTATGGGGTAGACAGCTCCTGCAAACATGTGACCGCTCTTCATCCTGGCCTGCCGTTCAATGAGTTGCCTGCCGGAGAAACGATTACGGTCATGGAGACCTTCCGTCATCGCTTCTTTTAAGCTGGTAGGAGATTTCTTCCAAAGGACTTCAGAGCCCCAGGGTGGATCTACTCTACACCTGGTAGCAGCACTTGGTGGTCAAAGATTACTGACTATGTTTTGGCCGAGAATTCCGATCTCATGGATTCAGAGCTGTACGTAGCCATTCGAGCCACTCAACATGGTTCGAAAATCAATACTCCTCAGTTCCACAGTGTCTTGGAACTATATTGTGTGGACAGCAGCACGTTCTTCAACCCCAATGGAGAACTCGACATAATCCTTCACGAGATGTATGACATGTCAGGGTTGCCCTTGGGATGCTTCCCTTACGAGGAGTACGTCCTAGGTTAAGATGAGCTCGACCAACTTTCGACCCGATTCCCTCTAGTGGTTGAGACCCTATGGGAGTTGCTCTGTTATTACCATATATGTCTTAATACCCTGGGGGTAGTAGACCATAAGGGCAAGAAGAAGAGGGCCCCGGGGATCAGCCATAAGAACTGGGCTGATTACTCGAAGTGGAAAGGAGGACGGCCGAAGGGGGAGCCACTATGACTCTCGAGCATGACGAGGGTGGATTCAAATTCGGAATGGTTTTCCACTCGTTCCACCACCAGGCCAAGTCCCCTATATCTGGAAAGGCCTTGCTCGTAGGGTACCTCATGTTGTGGCTGAAGAGATGCGTGGTCCCCACTCATTCCTTCGAGGCGCTTCCGGTGGAGGTCGTGTATCCCGCGGTTCGCTTAGCCCACGGGAAGTCCTACGTGTTGGTGTTGGCGATGGTGGCGTGTATCCATCGGGGACTTCACACATTGACATCCCAATTTTGTCGAGTGTCGAGTGTCGACGAAGGGGAGGGTGAGATCATCAGGACTCCTAACCCTAGAGTAGGGCTGCCGTACATTTACTTGATGGCGTGGTTTGTCTACCACTGTGAGTGCTTGATGAGTGCCCTAGCGACTCTTCAAGGAGATAGGTTCGTTCCGTTCGTCCAGCGCCTGGAGAGATGCTCTTGGAAGTGTAAAGACATCCCCGACGCATCAAGGCTGAGGGCGAACGAGTGAGCTGTTGGCCTTCTTGTTTTGATGATGTTTAACAAACAATTTACTACTAATGTTGTTTGTCTAGTATTTGTACATTCCTATGTTTTGTAGACAAACAACGTTGTTGGAGGATGGATGGAATTGCGCTTCAACGATGAAATCCAATGGAGGTTGGCGGAAATGTCGGGTTGAAGACTTGCAATTCATGTTAAAGATCCAAGTCAAGCTTCATCCGCAAGTATACCAAGATAGAGCTTCGTTGAAGATCATCAAGCTTGGGTAATTTAGTTTAGGTTTTATATTATGTGTGTTAGTACTTTAAGCTCAATTATATACACACATACACGTTTTGGTTTTTGTATATATATAGTTATATATATACATATATGTTTTGGTTTAGCTATATAGATATGAAACAAATTTACATTCATATATATAATTATATGTTTCATACTCTATTACGTTTTTGTAAACATTGCATATAATATGCAATTTTTTGAAAATACTGTCTTATTAGTTTATAGACTTTAATATAAGTTTATACATGTTTTACTAAGTCTATAAAATCATTTTACAAAAGTTTCAAAACATGGTTTATGTCAAATGTCAAAACATATATATTTAGTTTTCGTGTTTTTGAACTATTTTGCAAAATGATGATTTTTCACAAATGGGAAATGTAATTTGGAAAATTCTTTTTGTAACTTGTTTATTATCATGTTTATAAACATTTCCCAAAATTTCATAATTTTCAGAAGTCAAATGAATATTTTACAAATTATTTAAAAGTGTCAAAAATCTGTTTTCTGGGATGTCAGAATTCGGTCGACCGGTCCGGTCGACCGAACCTGAGGTCAAAACTTCACTGGGCTGACAGAAAGCTGTCGGTCGACCGGACCGGTCGACCGATAAAATTTTCGGTCGACCGATGACTTTTCCGGTCGACCGACGGGCGTTTTGTCAGCTGCTAACGGCTAGTTTTTTGACCGTTGCCTTGGGGTTTTTTCTGTCATTTGACTTGGGTTTTTGGCTGAGTTGTGAGAGGGTATAAATACCCATTGCTGATGTCTTTTCAAGAGTTAATCAAGAAGTTTTTAAACCAAGTATTAAACAAGGGTTTAAACAGTTTTAGTTTGGTTTAAGTGTGTTTGGGTTTTGTTTACAAAGGAGGAAGCTTTACTGCAGATTGGGGGATTCTTTCTCAATCTTCTTCATCATCTTCTTTGTGTTTTAGAGAAGTTTTTCTAAACTCAAACTCTAGCTTTATACTTATATAACTGTTTGATTATCATTGCTCTTAAGCTAGATTTTATATTTGAGTTTAGTTGAATTGATTTTATTTACTCATTGTTACACACACCCACATTGAGCTTTTAGTATTTACATACATAGTATAGTTGGGTGGTGAGTGATTGTAACATTGAGTTGTGCTTTAATTGTGTTCTCATCTATTGTAGAGAACAAATTCATATTTGTTACTTTGTGAGATTGTAAAGTTTTCGGTGAGCTAGAAAACCGAGTGTGTAGTTCCTAGAGGAGAGGAACGGAGACGTAGGTTGAGGGGACTGAACTCCGTGAAGAAAATTGTGAGGAGTGACGTTGTTCGGTAAGCGTTGAAAACCGACACTGTGAGGTGTGTAGAAGTTCCGGCTTCCAAACCGGGTTGTGATAGTGGATTTCTCCCCGGGAGTGGGGAGCGGAGACGTAGGACGGAAGGTCCGAACTCCGTGATCATATTGTGTGTTTGAGTGTGCTTTGGCGTTTATTTATACTTGTGTTTATGTTTCTTATCGCCATTATCATTGGCTCATTATTTATATGATCCACTATCTAGTTCATATTGTTTACCCTTGTGTTAGTTGACATATCCTTGCATATATCATATTGAATATCTCTTTGGTAGGATATATCATCTTGTGTTGGTTTATATATCCTTGCACCTATTTCTATCATATAGGATATATCACCTTGTGTATATTGCATATTCTTGCACATAACTCTTTGTATATCTATCTTGCAAGAATACACTTGTTAATTAATTTAATTGGCATTTAATCGGATTAGATTAGCATAAGACCCTAATCAC
>BQKN01052709.1:2016-20783 GCA_022839385.1 Asparagus kiusianus | reverse complement strand
GTTAACCTGCTCCGTTGCGTATGGCTTGGCTTCGGCGTTGGCGGGATAACGGTCGTGCTTGGATACGTCGCTCGATGGTCCGTTTGTTGAATTGGCGTTGTCGAGCTGTGATAAGGAACCTATAGGCAATTTTATACGCCTACAGATACCCCCTCCAAAGTATTTCAGCCTCGTTCTTTTATAGAAGAGTCTGGAATACTTTGGATGTGATTGTCCCAACCTTCAGTCGGTGTAGCGGGACTTTGGAATGGCTTCTGTCCTGGATTCCTTCAATTCCTTCAGGCTATTCGGTGCTTTGTAGAATGCCTGTAGGGGTTCCGGTGCTGCATTTATTGTCTGACCGTCGTCGGAATTTTGAACTTGAAGTCGATCCTTGATTTCTTGCTTTTTTTAGCTCGGGTTGGTTGATTCAACATGGAACTGATCATCGATTGACGGCGTCGTCCGGCGTTTGAGCTTCATTGCGACGCGTTGTCCGGCGTGCAGGCTTCATTGTAATGCGCTGTTCGACGTTTGACACAGTTTATACTCGTACGTCTGCTGGAGTATACACAGTTTAAGCTCTTAAGGTATTGGAGTGTGGCGGATATTCGAGTCACGAGACCAACCCATAGGATTGATGCGTCAATGACTCGTACTTATAGAATTTTTGGCAAATTCTCAGCCATCAACGGGTTTGATGAGCCTTTACCGACTACCGTTTGAGTCGGGCTAGCATGCGGATTGTTTAAGTCCGTTCCGCATGTGACGTTAAGCTAAAAGAGTTAACCCTTTTAGTGCTACGATATTGAATACGTAGACTTCGTCTTTCTCCTGTGAAAAGACTAAACAGCAACGTGTATGAGACGTTGACTTAGGATTTTTGGCAAATCCTCAGCCTTCAACGGATTTGAGGTGCTCTTATCGATTACCGTTTGAATCGGGCTTACATGCGGATTGTTTTAATCCGTTCCGCATGTGACGTTGTGCTAAAGGAATAAACTCCTTTAGACTTTGTGCTATGATGTTGAATACATAGACTTTACCACTTGTTACGGGAATAGGTTACCCGGCGACGCGTGTTAGGCGTTGACTTTAGGGTTTTTGGCTAACCCCCAGCCTTAAACGGATTTGATTAGCCTTTACCGACTACCGTTTGAGTCGGGCTAGCATGCGGATTGTTTAAATCCGTTCGCATGTAACGTTGTGCTCAGAGATTGAATTCTCTGAGACTTTGTGCTATGATGTCGAATACATAGACTTCGCCATTGTTATGGGAATAGGCTACCCGGCGACGCGTGTGAGGCGCTGACTTATCCCTACTTAGGCTTCGGGATAAAATTCCCCAGAATCGAACTCTAGTATCTTTTTCAATCGGAAAAAGACCAAACCGGCGACGCGTGTTAGGCGTCGACATATCCTTTCTTAGGATTCAGGATGAAGTTCCCCATGTGTGTGAGGCATGGATTTTGGTGTTATTAACAACAACCTACCACAATGTTGAATATGTGGACGAGTGTTCTTTTTAACGGTTAAGAACTAACCGGCGGCGCGTGTTAGGCGCGGACTTTTCCTTGCTTAGGTTTCAGGATAAAATACCCCAGAATCGAACTCTGGTGTCTTTTTCAATCGGAAAAAGACTAAACCGGCAGCGCGTGTTAGGCGCGGACTTATCCCTGCTTAGGTTTCGGGATAAAATACCTAAGATGAATCCAAGATTAATAAACTCTTGGAAAAGGTTGGTGTGGGGAAGAAAGAATTTTATATTCTATTCCCAATTTGAAAAGGAGACTCGAGGTGGGATCTCCACCCCCAGAATCCGGAAAGGTGAAACTAAGAGTGGGATCTCCACTCCGAGAATCAAAGAGATTCGGATAACCCTAACTGTCGGAAGGTTTGATTACCGAGGTAAAGATGAATTTCTCGTTTATCGAGAATGAATTGTGGTTTTGGTCCTAACTGTAGGAAGGTTTGACCAAGCGGGAGTTTGAGATGACCCTAACTGTAGGAAGGTTTGATCACTCGATTTGAAAGTGGACCTCTCGTTCATTGGAGGAATCGAGAGGGGATTTTTGTCGTGGTCCTAACTGTAGGAAGGTTTGACCAAGTGGGGATTTAAGACGATCCTAACTGTAGGAAGGTTTGATCGCTCAATTTGAAAGTGGACCTCTCGTTCATTGAAGGAATCGAGAGGGGATTTTTGTCGTGGACCTAACTGTAGGAAGGTTTGACCAAGTGGAAAGTGAGAGTAAGAGTACAAATCATTATAGGAATGTTGATTCGTACAAATCACTCGGAAGGGGATCCCTGATGTTAAGTGATAAGGACTTAACACAAAGGGTTTCGACAATTGGTCAATGATTGATAGACCAAAATTCTTTCCTGTTTAATCAAGTGTTCGGAATTTAGGAGTTTAGTGTTTATCACTTTATTCATCATGACCGGGTTATCCCTAAGAATATTACACTTAACATTCTTCCGGGAACTTCCCGTTACATGAATTATCCACCCCCAGCTTTCTTTGCAAAACTGGGTGTATCATTGCATCAGTTGTACAATCGGGTTATCCTTAAGAATACCACGCATGGCACTCTCCAGGAACTTCCCGTGAAAGAAAGGAAATAGTTTAGACTCTTATACCTATTGGAGTAACAGGGAGCGGTTTATACTCTTATACCGGTCGGAGTTAGGGGATACAGTTTATACTCGTGCATCCACTGGAGTCTCGCCGTTCTTGACTGGCTTACTCCAGCGTTATGACGCCGGCTTCAACCAAGGTCTGGATACTGTTCTTTAGAGTAAAGCAGGCCTTGGTGGGATGAAGGATCCTCCTGTGGTATGCGCAGTACTTCGGATCCGCAGTGTTGTCAGCTTCCTCCTGATTCGTGATCGGTGGGAGCTTGATCTTGTTATTGTCAAGGAGGGATTTGAAGATGGCTGGAACATCCTCATCTTTGAAGGAGTACTCTTTTTGAGGCCTCTGCTCCGAAGTCTTCTGTTGTCTCCGGGACTGCTGTTGTGACATTTGATTGGCATCAACAGCTGCTGCAGGTGTTTTACCCTTACCACGGGAGGCAAAGTTCGAGTTTGGAGGATTGGTCGTCGATCGACTCCTCTCGGCCTTCTTCCTTCGGAGGAAGCGTTCGGCTTGTTCCCCTCGGACCTTCAAGTCTTTCCACGTGCTGGACGGTGCTGTCCCTATTGCTTCCAACACGTCCAATGCGAGGTTGTTGTGGCAAGTTTGGAGGATGAACTCCTCAGTGATCGGGTCCCGGCAATTTAACGCTTTGTTCCGGAACCTTTTGACGAAGGTTTCGACCGATTCCCCGTCCTTTTGTTTCTCGTCGAGCAACGTTCCGATGGATATCTCGGTGTCATCGTCGAAGAAATTGGTGAGGAACATGGTCTCCATATCGTCCCAGCTGCTCACGCTACCTGGCTTGAGGCGGCGGTACCAATCGAAGGCGGCTCCACGAAGAGTGCCAACGAATGACCGCACCATCAGAGGCTCATTTCCGGAGATAACACCCAGGTGCGATTTGAAATAAATCAAATGCTGAGTGGGGGAACCTTTCCCATCGAACAGCGTGAAGTTGATTAGACTAAACTTCGCCGGATAGGGGATTGAATCCCACTCCCTTGGGTATGGACAAGGAATGCCCGTTTTCTTCACCTCTTGAGCTGACATCAAGGTATTGATTTTGCTCTCGAGGCTTTTGATCTTTAAGTTTTCACTTGTATCTTCGTTGGCATCCTCATTACCACCCCCTGCGTTGATGGGAGGGTCATCGGCATTGCGAGTTTCATCCGTATCCGTATGCTCAATTTCTTGAACAACCTGATTACGGTGGCTTGGTTCGCCTTGGTGGTTCCTCAGTGCCTGGATTTGCTGCTCATGCATCTCCCTCATGGTCTGCATGGCCGTCTGCATCTCGAGTCTGAAGCTCTCCTGTTGTTTGGCCATGGCATCTTCAAGCATCTTGGCCACTTGTTCCGCGCTTATCATGAATGACTCGCGGGGTTCTCCTTCGCTGGATACAGTGTTGTCAGATGCAACCGCAGAGCAAGCATCCGACTCTTCATCTTCTGAAGGTAATCTTGTCCGAACCCTGCCATACGTCCTTCGTGAGATGGCTCCGGACTGCAAACGGGTTAGACGCCGAGATGCATTCAGAATCGACTCGAGATCATCCCGTGCCAATATCCCCTTGTTGGTCATATTAGCGGTGACCCTTGGAAATTCTCCATCTTCAACCACCGCTTTTCTTCGTCGGAAACGCCTAGGCCTTGGCTTTGGCGTTTCAGTGCTGAGCCTCTCGAACACCGAGACTCTTTCGGGGACCGTCTTAGTGCAATTACACTGAGACAATACCGCCCGAATGAGTTTGGAACATGGGCAATGAGCTTCGAGCCTACGAGGACTTCTCTTTCTAGCTCTGTTCGTACCCCCAGCACGATAGTACAGCTCGCCCGTATGAAAGTCGGAGCAACCTATCGCGTGTTGGCACGATTTCCCAGGTATAACGTTATCGTCATCGGACGACAATGTTTCCTTCTGGGGGCGAATTGCCTTCTTTGGGCTTTCAAGAGTCACACGCCTCGAAACATGCCTTTGTGGGCGTGAGTTCTCAGCGGGCTCCTGGACTTCAATGCGCAAATTGGCACGCGCAGTAGCCTTGAACTCCTTATCATGCTGAGAGTGATAGCGACCCCCAGCATGTTGAGTCGTTCGGGGCTCTCTCATCGGGCCCAAACGATCTTGAATTGGAGCTTTGCCTCTTTCATCGGGGATTGGACCGAGGCGTTCCAAAATTGACCTCCTTCTTCGGGATGGTTTTGTAGGATCTCCCGGAGCAATTGTAGGGATCATCGGCGATTTGAGTTGGCTCGCCGGAGATTGAACCTGCTTCAAAGGCTGTAACGATTGTGCCTTAACCTGAATCGCCGTTTCAGATTTCGGCCTCCATACTTGGCGGGTTGGGGGCGGTTTCTTTGCCACCGCCTTCTGCAGCCTTCTACGGGCTTCTTCAATTTGAGCCCGTGCCTGCGCTGATAGTGCGCGGCGCTTGCGAATGCGCTCCTCCAGCGTTGATCAGTTCCGTTTGACGCAGATCCATTCGTCCGTCGGCGGCTTGGAGGAGTTGCCATTCATCGGTTGTTGAGGCCGTTTACATCTTCTGTTCTTCAGATCCGCCTTGTAACAGACTCCGTCTACGGATTCCATCGCCTTTGCGAATTGTTTCGCAAGCCGTTGACGTTGCCTTTGGCGGGCTCTCTTCGAGAGAGTTATCACGCCTTCTACGGCAGAAGAGTTGGCCAGAGCAGATCCGACCTGGTTGGAGGTTGGTGGAGCTTCCCCCAATGCAACTTCGGCATCAATTGGGGTGAGATCTTCGTTGGTATTCTCAACTTCTTCGTACCAACGAAGTTTCCTCTTGGAGGAGAATTTTGGAGACTTGGACTTGCGGGAGGAGGTAGATCCGGACGAGGACGACAGGTACGCCTCGAACTTCTGTTGGTCGAACTCGTATTCGACCTCCTCCACGACCGGGATCGGGATCCGCGGCTGTGACGCAACGATCTCGTCGGCGAGATCGGTGGCTCCCACTGTGGTCGCCAGATTGTTCGCGGGAAAATTTGTATCTTTCTTCATTGATATCATTGCCATCTTAGTTAACAACTTTATGCGTTACAAAGATCCGGTCTTTTTATAAGAGCCGGTTACAATGAAAATCAAAATACGAAAAAGAAAGATTACAATTTGTTTCCTTATTTGTCGAACGAATCGCGAGCTCCTGTTTTGCGGTCACTCACTTGTGTGTGGGTTCTTTGCCTGCGTCGGGGTTGTTTGCCATGGACCACCGCGTGATCTCGATCCGGTCGGATCTACACGATATGACGGGTACTATTCCACCAAGGGAATAATAGCCGGGAGGGATTGTTTCACCAAGGAAACAACCGCTTGATGCTCGGGATCTAAGAACCAAGCTTAGATCCGGAGTGTGATCGTGTAGATCTCAGATCCGATTCTCTCGATCTCCTGCCTTATTTGACGTTGTCGATCGCTGAGCACCAGATCCGGATGAACAAGTCTTGAAGCCTCCAAAGATTGAATCTTTTCTAAGTTTTGTATCTCCAATCCAGCAGGGCTTCGCCTCCTCCAAAATCCAACCTCTTAACAAATGAACCAAGCCCCCTATTTATAGCCAAACGAACCTGTGCATACGAGCACGTGTACACAACACAAGGGAGAGGGGGGGGGGTTGCCGGCCACCCTGGGGTGGCTCAGCCAGGGCGCCACCCCCCGGGGTGGGTCGGGTTCGGGCGGAGCCCCCCCGGGTGTGTTCGTTTCGTCCGTCGTTCGGGTTTTCCAGTGTTTCCGGTTCTCCGTTGTTCGGATTTGATTCGGTTTGTGGTTGACTTGATCTGGAATCGATTTGTTGACTTGATTCCAAATATGGCAGTTAACCCGCTTCTGAGTTCGAGTCCGGAATTGATCTTGATTCGATCGTTGTATCACCGAGTTCGCTCTTGTTTAGATGACTCGGTGATTCCCCGAAACGTTGGTTTGATTCCGCATGCGAGTGGATGCATTCCAATGCTTGGGTGCGATTTGTTGGCTTCGTCACCTTGTTAACCTGCTCCGTTGCGTATGGCTTGGCTTCGGCGTTGGCGGGATAACGGTCGTGCTTGGATACGTCGCTCGATGGTCCGTTTGTTGAATTGGCTTGTCGAGCTGTGATAAGGAACCTATAGGCAATTTTATACGCCTACAATACATAAATATAAACATGTTAGAATTTTTTTTTGAAATATCATTCACTGTTTGTGAAAACTAATCATTTTGCAAAATCTCAAAATACGGGTTCATTTAAACGCTTGATTTTGACAAAATAGTTCAAACTGAGTTTTGGTATCTTTTAGAATGATTTAAGAGACTTTATAAAAGATATAAAACTTTGTTATTAAGTCAATAAACCACAAACTCAATTTTCTCAAAAATACTCAAAACTACTCAAAAATACTCATATTATGAGAATTCGTGTGTATATAAATTAAGCTCTAAGCATAACACACAAAGTATAATTCCTAAAAACTATTTTACAAAAGTTGATGAGCAGGAAGATTGGTCTTGAATCTTGGACAAGAATAGCATTGGCTTTATTTCTTTTAACCTAGATACATGATAGAAAAAACACAAATACTGGGAAATATAGTTATATTGTTTGTTAATCATCAAAACTAGAATATAAAGTAGGCTCATAAACACGAGTCCTAACAACCTCCCCATTTTTGATGATGACAAACAATTTTCTCAATAAATATAAAATACACAAAATACACAAACAAGATACTCACTAATTACTTGTTTCTCCCTCTTTGTCAACATCAAAATGGGGAAAGCAAATGCCGATATAGAGAGCAAACGCTCCCCCTACTTATAAGCATGAGTGAGTATAAAACATAATAGGGATTGCTCCCCCTATCAAAAAGCCATATAGAATATATGCAATGATGACTAAGGCAATACATTAAAAGAAGCTAAACAATCTCAAACACTTGTTTCATCCCCTTTATACACATATTTTCATCACAAAAGAGTATATGCATAAAATTTTATGTGAGCAAAACATGAACAATTAACAACACAAAAACTACATTATAAAGTACAATTAGGATGATCCATGAGACCAAACAAATGCATATCATCATAAGAGTGTTTACAATGATCTCACAAACTCATTGTTCATACCAAAATAAACCAAAATACATAGTTCAAACCAAACAAAAGCTACAAACCAAATAAGATAAAAAGACAAACACATAGTTCAATTACATATTTAAAAATACAAGACTAAATGAGAAAATTTGTCTTCAAGAACTAGATTGCTCGGGACCCGAAGGAGGATGATGCATGTGTATATCCATGAACTATTGCTGGATCCTCAAAATCTCATCAAGCCTCCTCTCGACTCTAGCAGAACTCTCATCTTGCATCCTCAACAACTCACCATACCAATTTTCAGCTCTACTCTCAAAGTGATCTAGGCGAGCAAACACTCTCTCCTCTAAACTTTCCAACCAGTGAACCAAATCATTCGGAGAATTGGAAGGAATGGAAGATGTTGCACGAGAAGGACGGGGACGAGGACGAGCCCTAGAGTTGGATGGAAGAGATGAGGATTCATCAATGAAAGGATCTACAAGATCATTAGGATGTTCTATCTGATATAGAGTAACAGGGAGATTCATCTGAGAGAGGCTAAGGATATCAAAGAGATCGTGAATATTAATGGGGGCCTCATCGGATAGATCCACTTCAAAATGGTGAAAAATCTTAGTGAGTAAGGCTCCAAAAGGAAGAAATCTAGTGTGGTTTGTTGTCATGACATCAAAATTAACCTTGCTCCATTTTACATCAAGGTTTCCTAAAATTGCATAAACCGCACTAGTCAACTCTTGAGAGAAATGATCATAACTCTCAGTCTTAGGAATTATGTTATAAGAAATGATACGAACAATGACTCTCCCAAGAGGAGAGACTAAGCTATTAGAAAGAGGAAAATGTTTTCCGGGAAGAAGGATTAGAGAATCAACATTTTCATCAACATAGTCTATATCCTTCAGGACAATTTCCCCAAAAGGAATATCAAGAATCTCAGCTAATTGATGGGCAATGAAAATAATATAACGATTCTTGATAAGAGAGATAATGAAAGGGGTATCTACATTAGTTAGTTGCAAATTTGTATAAAATAGACGTATAAGATTTGGATAATATGGAAGAAGATTATTGTGAGTGAGAAAATCATGTAGTCTAGCATCATTAAAATATGTATGCAACTAAAAATGAGCAAAATATTCAAACTTACCTGTAAAACCCCATAAATTTAAAATATTGTGATATATGATAATAAATATGTTATATAGTTATAAATAACATATTTTGATGTTTGAGTATGTTAGAAATTGATTTGAGATCAATTCGATGTATATATATATGAGTAATGTATATATCGGTATATCAGACTCAGAATAGAGAGGCTGGCAGACTCAAGTCAGATAGACCCACCATTCGAGTCGACACCCGCCTTTTGAGTCGACACCACGTTGTCGTCCTATTCGGTTGAGCTTCGTGTTGACTCGCACCGCCCTTCGAATCGACACCCACCTTTCGAGTCGACACCATGTTGTTGTCTCGTTCGGTCGAGCTTCATGCCAACTTGCACCGCCCTTCGAGTCGACAACCGCCTTTTGAGTCAACACTATGTTGTCGTCTCGTTCGGTCAAGCTTCGTGTCGACTCACATCTTCCTTCGAGTTGACACTCCCCTCATCTAGTCTCCTCTCATCTGGGCTTGTTTCAACCGATCTTGTCTCGTCTGACCTCATCTAGTCTTGTCTCATTTGGGCTAATCTCAACTAATCTCGTCTCATCTCATTCGGTTATACTTCGAGCCCACTGGCACCGCCTTTCGAGTGGACACCACTGTGTCGTCTTGTATGGTCGGTTGAGTCATCAACTTTAGAGTTGACACAAGAGTGTGTCGTCTTGAGTCAGTCAGTTGAGATCCCTCTGACTCGACACCACTGTGCCGACTCATCCAGTCAGTGAAAATGTCAACTCATGTGCATGTTTCATTCCGGATCATTTTTGATGTTGTTTTCAAGCCTTTGCCCAACATCGTGTAAGTTTTGTACACGTGTCATTGAGTTGGAATATGTGTAAAATGTGTGTATGGACACTACGTAGAAGGGAATCATTTTTCTTGAAAGTTGGGAAGTGTATCCTCTCTTAAAAATCCGAGCTTTCCTCTTTTGGCCTGCGGACGCCGCTGGTGCTATCATGACAACAATTTGATGTTTTAACTTAGTTCCTTTTTAAAAAAGACTCATTTTTTTAGAGGGATCCTTGTCAAGAAAAACCCAACTCATCTTTTACAGAGCCTTTTCCCCTCTCAAACCCCAAAGTAGTTTCTAAGTGTTCCTGTGACGTTTGTGGAGAGGAAATATAGTCTAAAGTTTGTAGTGAAGGGGATCTTGCACAACCGTTATTTGGGAATTTCAACAACTTTGAGGCAAGATTACCCTCATCCAAACCTCTCCATGTGATTAGTTGAAATTTTAAGAAGATTCTTCATTCTTAAGTTTAACTATTATGTTAAAAATTAGTTTATGATGATAAATGTTAAATCCTATGCTAGAACTATAATTTTGTTCCCTTAACTATTACTTTTAGTTTCATGATCATGATCTTTAGAAATTTGGAATTTATTTCATTTATTAATGATGTTAAATCATGTTAGAATCCTAGAGGAATAATAAATGGAAATTTCATGTTAATCAACGATGTTTAATTCCAAAGATTTATAATTTACCTAAATAAATGTAAACCTATTAAATGAATTTTACTTCTCTTATTTGTGTAGATCTCATCATGAATAATTAACCACATTGATAATTTATGTGTAAATTCAAAAAATGATTAATTATGAAGTTAACTCAAATGAGATAAATCCTAAGAGTTTAATTATTTTCTAAAATTTATCCTGCTAAGTGGTAATAGGGTTGTTGTATGATTTATAAGGATAAGAATCAAGTTGTTTAAGGTGTTATAAGTTCTGTAATTTAAAAGCCTGAGGGAACAGATTTCCCTCTAACCGGCCGACTGGCGCCCTAGGGGTGGTCTACCGGCGGGTGCTTGTATGTGTATCTTGTGTGTGTCCATTGACCGGTCGACTGGAGCCTTAGAGGCTGTCGACCGGATTGGGCCAGTTTTGTCTTCCTAGGTTTGTTTGCATTATTTCGAGTTGTGATTATGAAGTTCGAGCCATACTTCGACACATGTACAGTCATGAACACGTATGAAAAGTGTTCTGGCACACATATGAATTCCTAAATAGGATTATGACAAGTATTCTCCTGATCACTCTCCACTACATATTATTGTTTCTGCACGAGTGTGCGCTGAGGTCGATGAACCTATATTATTGTTTCTGCACTAGTGTGGGTCGAGGTTGATGAACCTATGTTATTGTTTCCGCATGAGTGTGTGCCGAGGTCGATGAACCTATGTTTATTTTATCTGCACGAGCGTGCGCAGAGGTAAGTGAACCTATGTCTTCATTTCCGCATAATTTTACGCAGGGTTAATATACTTATCATACCTTTTTACATGAGGGTATGATCTGTTGAGAATTTACGAAGAATGATAATATTGTAAGCTAGCTATGTTGAGTCCTTGGTGGACGCCAAGTGTGATACAACTCATTTTTGAGTTGTCTTTCGACCGAGTTATTCATGATTGCGAGTACATGACATATATAAATATACTGATGTTGTTTATGATGCTTTACTTTCTAGTTATATTTCCTTTCATATATAGCTCGGGATTAATATTTAGTTATCTACAATTTGAGACATACAGTATATATATGAGGGTTTCCTTGTTTGGATTATTTCGCTCGATGTACCAGTCTCGTGTTGTGAGTCTCTAATTATTGATTTTCTTTAGATTGTTTATTTTTAGTTCGGTGTTAATATTTTGTTATCTACCATTTGAGACATACGGTATATATATATGAGGGTTTCATTATTTGGATTATTTTGCTTAATGTGCTACGTCTTGTATTGTAGATTTCTAAGTATTAATACTATTAGATACGGAGAAAACGGTTTAGGTAGACTATGCTAATTAGATTGAGCCTCTACTACATCTAGTAGCCCTTCTCCTAGGGGCGAATGAAGGTAATCTTGCTAGCGCTCTGACGATCTTGTCGTTGTTCTTTTTATTTTATTTCTCCTTTCAAGAGGCCCAGAGCATCGGAGAGTCACAGGATGACGGAGTCTTTGCATAGTCGTCATCGTAAGGTTTGTTAGTAGGAACTCCATAGTAGTTTTATGTTTCTATTCAGTCATATGAGTTTGTATTCGTATTGTTAAGGTAGTTTGCCTTAGTATAATTTTCAGTTGATTCGTTTTGGGATATTCAACATTTGCTTTAGAGATCAGTTGTATTTTAGTTTAGATTATTTGAGACATAATTTTATCTATGAGATATATCTTTCTACATCATGTCTATTATATCTATTTCCCTTATTTTGCTAATTTTTTACCATCACTTGTATTTGATTACACTAGAGGATATTACTGTGATTAGTAAAACGTGTTATTAAAAAGTGTGGGTGCATGGCAGGTTTGACATCTCTGGGTGCACCTTGGATTGCAGCCATGTGTGAAAACATGGGTGTCACAATTAGTATCAGAGCTCTAGTTCCAGTATCCTTAGGATCATCCTATGTTGAGTCGTGGAGCTAGAATAGAGTTTCTTAGAATTCATATATAGAGTTCACTAGGAATTCCTAGAAGGAGTGAAGATGTTATATACAAATATCTCAAAAATTATGAATTTTTTTTATGACTACCTTACTTTGATCGAAAGGTATTGGCATGAATAATTTATGATAATGATTTTGCTAGGTGCTACATATGCTTTTGCCTAAGGTCTCATTACTGTGTCTTATAAACTCTCTTCCTGAACTCATAGATGTCCGGACAAGGATGCAAACATGGTTGGCCTCTTACCCGGAGAGCTAGACAAGCAGAGCTAGAGCCACAGCAGGCTCCACCAGCATAGCAGCAGGCCCTACCCAAGCCACAACAAGTCCCGCCAGAGCCGCAACAGGCTTTGCAGTACCTTGTAGACCTCATGGCACCTATAACGGCTTTGTTAGCAGCACTCAAGGAATAGTTGACGAGTCATGTTCAGCCAGTTACACCGCCACCTGTGATTCCACTCATTCCCATCTCAGAGGAGACCCTAGAAGTTACACCAAGGGTTACGCCACCACCAGTTGTAGGGCAAGTAGTAGAGTAGGAGGCTTGATTCTATTCAGTGGAGCGGTATCAGAAGATGAGGGCACTGGAGTTCCAGGGGTCATTAGTTTCACTTGCAGCTCACAAGTGGAAGGAAGATGTGAGTAACATACTAGACTTACTTAGTGTGGATTCAGTGCAAAGGCAGAGGCTAGCAGCTTACATCCTTAAAGGTGATGCCAGAGGACGGTATCAGCTTCAGTTCACCCTAGAGCATCGGATGAGACTCATTTGGGAGGATTTTATATATTTCTTCGATGAGCAGTACATCTCTTTCACGGCATGAGCCGGGAAAGAGCTAGAACTGACAAGACTTGAGAAGGGGAATATGACCGTAGTTGACTACGAGAGATGATTCATGATTTTACTTCGCTTGACGGGCATCTGGCAAACCAGAGAGTGTCAGACGTAAATGTTTCTTATAGGGCTTCGTCCAAGCCTTCGTCGCTAGCTAGTGTAGGCGTCAAAAATTGCCGATAGGTCCCCACAAATAGCTCAGTGTTAACGAGCGACGATGAATATCACTACCCAGTTCACAAGAGTTCAAATGACGTCGGTGAGCGCCTGAAATGAACCGACGAACTACGTGAGCCAACGAATGTCAGAATCACGGGGATACGGATTGACCGAAAACCCCGCGATCACCGCAATTGGACCAACGCCCACCGTGTCCCGATCATCCCACTGATAATCCAACCATCGGGATCAACAGAGCTCTTCGCCAGAATTCCAACGCATCCGAAATCAGTCGAATCCGAGTTCGGACGAAAAGTCAACGAAGAGTCAACGGCGGGACAACGGCAGGACAACGGCAGGACCTCGGTCTGAACCGGGGCATCCTGGGATATCTCGGCTATGGCCAGCCGAGACACCCCCTTAGGGGTGTCCACATGGCCAATGGTCCCCCCCTTCTCCTTTTGTTGGGTGTTCACATGGTCCCCCCTCCTTTTGGCCTCTTCCACATGGTCCCCCCAAGGGTGTCTTGGCCTCCTTTTACGGCGAAACGCTTTTACGACGAAACGCTTTTACGACGAAACGCTTTTTGGGGCAGCCCCTAGGGCCTCCTTGGTGGCCTATAAATAGACCCCTTGGGTCTCCATTCTCTTGGCCTGGGTTTTGGGAGAGAAATTTCTGATCTTGAGCTTTAGCCTTTGAGATCTGAAATTTCAGAGAGGAGCGGCGAAGCCCTGCCGGACCGAGGAGTGAGAGTTCTTCATCAAATTTCTTCATTCCCCCTTTCTTTTCCTTGGTGTTACCCTTCGCAGGTGACACTAAGAAGAGCTAGTGTCTCGTTTTAGCCGAGATATAAGCTTTAAACTTCTGAGATCTCACGCGGATCGACGAAGTTCTGTTTCCATATCCCTTCGCGGATAGACGAAACTCTGCCGGATTTTCCGGAAAGGATCTTGAAGAGTCGGCGGTCCACGGATATCAACATCCCCGTCACAGGCCAACAACCCACGCAAGCGAGACCGAACCAAACCGGGATCTCGTGTTTATTTTCGCTAAAGTTGTAATATCTTTGTTTTTCATTTAAATTCTGTTGTAACGCTTGAAGTTGTAACAGATATCAAAGCAATGAAAACAGCAACTTTTCCCGAAAACAAGCTGGCGATCACAGTGGGAGCCGCCGATCACGCTGCCAAGATCGGAGTGACGCAACCGGCCTTCAAGATCCGGGTGAATGAAGAGATCGAATACGAGTTCGATCAGCAGAAGTTCGAAGAGTACCTCTCTTCCTCCTCCTCCAGATCCGCCTCTCCAAGCAGGCACGGGAAGACCCCATCTCCCCGAAGGGCTCGCGGGATCTCCAGCTCCAATATCCAAGATCCCATCGCCGTTGCTACCTCCGCACCACGCAACGCCTCTGCGTCGTTCAGCGTGGTCGAGGTCGCAACTCCAGATCTCCCTTCCGCCGCGAAGGTGATTGATGATGCTGCTCCAGCTCTATCAAAGAGGGCCTGCCAAAGACGGCGTCAACGCCTCGCCCAACAACTAGCCAAAGCTGCTGAATCAACGGATGGGATCCACTACAACGAGGATCTAAAATCCAGGTATCGCCGAGAACAACAACGGCAAACAACCCACCTCCCCTCCAAAACAGAAACGAACGAATGGGTTCGTGTGAAGAGGAATCGCTCCACCCTCGAGGAGCGAATCAAGAAGCGTCGAGCCTTGCTTGCGCATGCTCGGCTCCTTCTACACAAGGCGGAGGAGATGCAGAAAGAAGAGGCGGTCAAAAAGCCGTCTACGAACAAGTGGGTGTGGTTGCCAAAGCCAAAACCAGCGCCTTAAACACAAAAAGGTGGAATTGCTGCCCAAGCTTCTTCAAAACCAGATCCGGTGCCTTTAACGGAGCCAGGTAACAAAGGGGATCATTCAAAACCCAGGGTTCCTTTGAAGGGTCGCCTCGGTCCCTTACCGGTGAATCGAGGTAGAGTACCCATCAAGGAAAGACTGGGACCATTGAAAGGTCCCCAAGTTGCAAATCAGACTGGGGGTCGAATCAATCCCCCTAAGAAAGATGATAAAGGGAAAGCCCCTATAATCGACCGCATCGGATTGCGAGTCGAAGTAAAAGAGCCCGTTCAATTTCTACGCTCACAAAAGCGTAAACTTGAATGGGCCACTTTTGAGAAAACTAACCAAGTGTTGCATTCCCAAAGGGAAACACACTCATCTGATGATGAGAGTGTTATACCGGGGAACACATACCAACACTCTATAGGTTGCTCCAGTTATAAAACTGATGAGTTGTACTATAGAGCTGGGGGTGTGGAAGAACCCCGGAAGAAATATGTGCAGGATATGGAGTCCCAATGCCCGTGTGCAAGTATCATTAAAGCGGTGCTGTCGGAATGCCGTTGTGACAGTTCCCCAAGAAGAATCTCGGTGTTCGAGAGAATTTCCACACCGAGGCATTCCCACAAGAAGAAGTTCGTCCGCCAAGAAGACGAATATCTAAGGGTGTCGGCTAATATGATGGGCAGAACGAGATCGACACAACCCTTCAACCTGGATCAGCTTGCCGAGATATCCCGATGCATGACGCGGTTGCGGTCGGGAACTATCAGCCGGAAGGATTACCGAAGGGTACCAAAGGGGCTCTCCTTAGAAGAAGAAGAGTCAGATGCTGATTCGGACTCTTGCTCGGCGGTGGCATCCGATGACATGGCATCGAGCGCGGGGCAACCTTATGCATCGCTTATGATCAGCGCCGAACAAGTAACTAAGATACTTGAAGAGGCCCTGGCTAAGCAGAAAGAGGCCTTCAAAATTGAGATGGAAACGGCTATGTTACGGATGAGGGAAGAGCACGACCAACAAATTCGAGCTCTGTCTAATCAGTTCAGTGAATCCAGCCATCGAAATCACGCTGACCAAGCAGGTAGCGATTCAGATGAGGATGAACCTCTCAATGCCGAGAACCCTCCGGTTAACCAAAACGCTGGGGGTGGTAATACAGGGGGTGGCCCCGTTATCCCTCTTTCAATTTGTCCAAACTCCGGTACGAGCGAGGATGAGAAAATGAAAGATCTTGAGAGTAAAATCAACGCTCTTATTTCTGCCCAAGAGGTGAAAAGGACCGGCACTCCGTGTCCTTACCCGAAAGAGTGGGACTCGATCCCGTATCCGGCAAAGCTCAACCTGATTAACTTCACACCGTTTGACGGGAAGGGTTCACCCACACAACATCTGATTTACTTTAAGTCCCACTTGGGCATGATCTCCGGTAATGACGCCTTGATGGTTCGGTCATTCGTTGGCACTCTTCGCGGAGCTGCCTTCGATTGGTACCGCCGTCTTAAGCCCGGAAGTATTAACAGCTGGGACGATATGGAGAGCTCATTCCTCGTCAGTTTCTTTGATGACGACGACGAGGTATCCATCAGAACACTATTCGATGAGAAGCAAGAAGATGGTGAGACAGTCGACGACTTCGTCAAACGCTTCAGGAATAAGGCAATGAATTGCCGAGATCCGATCACGAAGGACTTCATCCTCCAGACATGTCATAACAACTTATCTATCGAGATATTGGAAGTCATGGGAGTCGCGCCGTCCAACACTTGGAAGGACCTGAAGGTCCGAGGGGAGCAAGTCGAGCGATTCCTCCGAAGGAAGAAGACCGAGAGGGGTCAATCGATGACTAATCCTTCGAATTCTAACTTCACCTTCCGGGGTAAGGGCAAAACACCTGCAGCAACTGTTGGCGCCAATCAAACATCGCAACAGCAGCCCCGGAGACAGCAGAAGACTCCGGATCAGAGGCCTCAAAAAGAGTACTCCTTCAAGGACGAAGAGGTTCCAGCTATCTTCAAGTCCCTCCTTGAAAACAACAAAATCAAGCTGCCACCAATCACGAATCAGGAGGAAGCTGTCGATACTTCGGATCCAAAGTACTACGCATACCACAGGAGGATCCTTCATCCCACCAAGGCTTGCTTTCCTTTAAAGAATAGCATCCAGACCTTGGTTGAAGCCGGCGTCATAACGCTAGCATAAGCCAATCAAGAGCGGCATAACTCCAGTGGGTGCACGAGTATAAACTGTATCCCCAAACTCCGACCGGTATAAGAGTATAAACTGCTTCCTGAGACTCCGAAGAGTATACGAGTATAAACTGCTTCTCAATACTCCAATAGGTATATGAGTCTAAACTATTTCCTTTCTTCAACGGGAAGTTCCTGGAGAACACCATACGTGGTATTCTTAAGGATAACCCGATCATGCAGCTGATACAAAACTAGTTTTGCAAGAAAAGCTAGGGGTGGATAATTCATCATTTACCACAACCAAAATCCCCTCTCGATTCCTTCAATGAACGAGAGGTCCCCAAATCAAACGATCAAACCGTCTTACAGTTATGATCGTTCTGCACTTCCCACTTGATCAAATCTATTAAAGTTAGGGCCAAAACCAGATTCCCCTCTCGATTCTTTCCATGAACGAGAGGTCCACTTTCAATTTGAGCAACCAGACCTATAAAAGTTAGGGTTGCTTGAATCTTTTCGATTCTCGGAGTGGAGATCCCACTTCTAGTTTCACCTTTCTGGATGCTGGGGGTGGAGATCCCACCCCGAGTCTCCTTTGCATCTGAAGATAGAATATAAAATTCTTCCTCTTCAATGTTGGGAGATAGAATATAAAATTCTTCCTCTCCCATTTTCCCCTGTCTTTGCTTTTAGAAAAGACAGAGATGAAGTCAACGCTTAACACGCGTTGCCGGGTAGTCTTTCCCGTAAGAAAGACGAAGTCTATGTATTCAAAAGCATAGCACCATTTTCCCCTGTCTTTGCTTTTAGAAAAGACAGAGATGAAGTCAACGCTTAACACGCGTTGCCGGGTAGTCTATTCCCGTGAGAAAGACGAAGTCTATGTATTCAAAAGCATAGCACCATTTTCCCCTGTCTTTGCTTTTAGAAAAGACAGAGATGAAGTCAACGCTTAACACGCGTTGCCGGGTAGTCTTTCCCGTAAGAAAGACGAAGTCTATGTATTCAAAATCATAGCACCGTTTCCCCTGTCTTTGCTTTTAGAAAAGATAAGGATGAAGTCAACGCCTAACACGCGTTGCCGGGTAGTCTTTCCCGTGAGAAAGATGAAGTCTATGTATTCAAAGTCATAGCACTAAGTCTAAGAAAAGCAATCTTCTTAGCACAACGTTACATGCGGAACGGATTTACACAATCCGCATGCTAGCCCGATTCAAACGGTAATCGGTAAAGGCATGTCAAACCCGTTGAAGGCTGGGGGTTTGCCAAAAATCCCAAAGTCAGTGCCTAACACGCGCTGCCGGTTAGTCCTTGACCGTTAAAAAGGACAAGCCCACATATTCCACATTGTGGCAGGTTGTTATTAATAACACCATAATCCGTGCTTCACACGTACGGGGAATTTTATCCCGAATCC
>BQKN01052708.1:0-14698 GCA_022839385.1 Asparagus kiusianus | reverse complement strand
GTTGTTAATTTTGATATGGACTGGGTGCATGAACATACAGGTTTCCCAATTGATGGGGAAATAATTTACAATAATAGAGATCCTTTCCCTAGGCTTTGGGTGGAGTATTTTGATGAACATTTTACTAGAACTGAAAAGAAATCAACGAAGAATATGCGGCGATATGTGGAAGAGCTACTGCAATCTCTTGTTGAATCAAGAAAGAACAAGGATGTTGAAGATTTTGTGTTACTGCAGATACTTTATCAATGTTCAAT
This sequence comes from Asparagus kiusianus, assembly GCA_022839385.1. Taxonomy (NCBI): domain Eukaryota; kingdom Viridiplantae; phylum Streptophyta; class Magnoliopsida; order Asparagales; family Asparagaceae; genus Asparagus; species Asparagus kiusianus. The sequence continues at coordinate 14,441 of BQKN01052708.1, read as the reverse complement.
GATGTGGTACCCTAGCAGTGTCCAAGGCATCCCAAGGCTCTTGTTCAAATATGTTGATTCAATTGAAAGAGTGAGGAATGTGGCCTGGGGGAAATACATCTATGATCAGACGAAGAAAGGAATTAAGATTGCCAGGGAAGGTCTGCACAGGTCAGGAGTAAGCTATGTACCTGGATGCATGCCTTTGATCCCTGTAAGTTGGATTAACATGTGCATGTGAACGGTTGCTGGTTCATGTTAAGTGTTTTAAGGATCTGGTTAACTATATTTAGCTTCATGTTAACTATAGTGTTTCCAGTATTAAAGTTGGTGTTGACAGTGTTAACTATATGTAGTTAATATGTTTTCTACAAGAGTTAACATGTTTGCCACAAGAGTTAACATGTTAGCACAAGAGTTAACATATTTGCCATAAAAGTTAACATGTATTAATTGTTTGCATACTAACATGTATTAATTGTTTGCAGCTATGGTACTACGAAATGACGGGGATTAAAAGATATTCCTTGAGCAATAGATTCAAGCCACCCCTCACTAACTGGGTGAAGGTTGGTGAGAAGTATGGATCTTTTCGAAAGCGCACAATAGTTGCCAAGGCTGCAAAAGCTAGCATCCAGGTTGTGCATAAACCAATAGTTGAAATTAGCCCATCCGATGAGAAATATCCAATCAGAAGGCCATTGATGAGGCTTAGAAGGGAAGGGATTGTACAATAATTTCCAGTCGTACATAGGGAGGAGAAGAAAGCAGCAGTAAGGAAGAGGAAGATAGAAGAAAAAAAGAAGGAAGAAGAGAAGGAACATGAGAAGAGATGGTCAATAGGTTTGGTAAGTTCTAATGTGCTAAATCACCATAATTAACTACAAAACCGCAAGAGTTAACATGTTAGCAACAATAGATAACATGTTTTCTACAAGAGTTAACATGTTTGCAACAAGAGTTAACATGTTAGCACAAGAGTTAACATGTTTGTAACAAAAGTTCACATGTTTCAACAAGAGTTAACATGTTAGCACAAGAGTTAACATGTTAGCTACAAGAATTAACATGTTACCAGAGAGAGTTAACATGTTACCAACAAGAGTTAACATGTTACATATAGATGATTGAAGCACCTTTAATTTATCTGTGACAATTGTGGACCACTTACTGTTAAATTTTATAAACTTGATGTTAACTCTTTGTTATTTCTAAATTATAGATAATGTCAAAAGCCATTGATGAGGCTTTCGAAAGGGAAGATGAGATTGAAACGTTACCAGTTGAGGAGCAACTGCAATTTTGGAGAAATGCTGCTAAAGTAAACCAGAGACTTTGCCGTACATTGAGGGTCTCGAAGAAATTGTATTGTCAAACTTTCATGGACGAGATTCGTAGACTTAACGAAAAGGTTAAGGGGTTGGACGAATCTTGTGACATAGTAGATCCCTTGATTTTAAAGAACAATGTGAAGAAACTTATTGCACAGCAGCTGAAAGGAAACCCTATAGTGGAAGAAGAAGAAGAGGACAAGCATGAAATCGATGGAGAGTACAACTATGGAGAGAGAGACGACGTCACCATGAATGAAGGTGTCGACGAAATGAGAAAGAACGAAGAGAGAGACGAAGTGATCAAAGATGAGGAGGACAAGCAAATGGTTGAGGATGAAGAGGGCTCGAATGGAGAGAGAGACGACGTCACCATGAATGAAGGTGTCGAGGAAATGGGCAAGAATGAAGAGAGAGACGAAGTGATCAAGGATGAGGAGGATAAGCAGATGGTTGAGGATGAAGAGGGCTCGAGGGAAGAGAGAGACGATGTTACCAAGAATGAAGTTGTCGAGGAAATGGGCAAGAGCGAAGAGAGAGATGAAGTGATCAAGGATGAGGAGGACAAGCTGTTGGTGCAGGAGGAGGAAGGTGTGGCTGAGAATGTTCCACTCAGCAAAGGATTGAAGAGGCCGAGGAAGCCGGTGAGCAAAAAATATGTGGGTTATAGGAGTAGACCTCCAAGCAAAAGAGCAACTAAGAAAGGTAAACAGGTTAGGACACCATTTACTGAGGATAAGAAACCGAGGGCTAAGGAATTGAAGTTGAAAGAAGGTGACCACAAAGATGAACCCATTGTTGTTGGTGACACCCCAAAGAAAATAACAGTTTACCATGACGACAGTGTTGGCAAGTGGGATGTGCTAAAAAGCACGTATTTAACAGATGTGGATCGTGCTGCCTTAAAAGAGGTGAATGAGGGTATCCCTGATATAGGCACGTTTAGCTTACGAGTGTTAGATAGCGCTGGGGCTTTTGTACATAACTACAGAATACCAAAAAATGTTGCAGAGAAACTCTCAGCTGAGGAGAACAAATGGCTCGCGTAGTTCTGCAAGGAGAAATGTAGCCCGTAAGTGCTGATGTCAAAATATAAAGCTTTCACGTTTAAATTTAAGCAACAAGTGTTAACATGTTAACCACGAGAGTTAACATGTTATCAACAAGAGTTAACACGTTACCCTCAAGTGTTAACATGTTATCCACAAGAGTTAACATGTTAGCAACAATAGTTAACATGTTATACACAAGAGTTAACATGTTAGTAACAATAGTTAACATGTTATCAGCAAGGGTTAACATGTTAGCCAATAAAGTTAACATGTTTGCAACAAAAGTTAACACGTTTGCGACAAGAGTTAACATGTTATCCACAAGAGTTAACATGTTAGCAACAATAGTTAACACGTTATACACAAGAGTTAACATGTTAGCAACAATAGTTAACATGTTATACACAAGAGTTCACATGTTAGCAACAATAGTTAACATGTTACCCACAAGAGTTAACATGTTATCCACAAGAGTTAACATGTTATCCACAAGAGTTAACATGTTATTAACAAGGGTTAACATGTTTTCGACAAGAGTTAACAAGTTATCAACAAGAGTTAACACGTTACCATCAAGTGTTAACATGTTATCCATGACAGTTAACATGTTAAGTAGTTTAATGCTAACTCTTTAATATTAACTGTGAACCTCTGTTTTTTGCTTCTTATGTTTGTGCGTTTAGATATTAGCTTTGTAGTTTTAAATTTTAACCTTCGGTAACTTATTGCTTGTTAAGGTACGTATATGTCATAACTACAGATAATAGCATAATTACATACCCGGAGTTACTGTATATGATCCACGGGGGAAGACTGGACGACAAAGTAACAGAGGTATTCTTAGATAGATTACGGCTATGGCTGCAGTTGCAGGAGAACGCTGACTTAAACAAGCAGTACGGGATTGTATCTACATATTTCTGCGTAAGACAAATTCTTCCAAGTAATTAGTTAAAAGATAAGCTCTTATATTTAACATGTTAACCAGAATATAGTTAACATGTTATCCACAAAAGTTAACATGTTTTGCAAAAAAGTTAACATGTTATCAATAAGAGTTTATATATTTTGCACAAGAGTTCACATGTTATCTACAAGGGTTAACATATTAATCACAAGAGTTAACATGTTTGCCGCAAGAGTTAACATGTTTGCCACAAGAGTTAACATGTTTGCCACAAGAGTTAACATGTTATCCACAAGAGTTAACATGTTTTTTACAAGAGTTAACATGTTCTCCACAAGAGTTAACATGTTATCCACAAAAGTTAACATGTTTTGCAAAAAAGTTAACATGTTATCAATAAGAGTTTACATATTTCGCACAAGAGTTCACATGTTATCTACAAGGGTTAACATATTAATCACAAGAGTTAACATGTTTGCCGCAAGAGTTAACATGTTTGCCACAAGAGTTAACATGTTATCCACAAGAGTTAACATGTTTTCTACAAGAGTTAACATGTTCTCCACAAGAGTTAACATGTTTTCACAAAAGTTAACATGTTTTCCAAAAAAGTTAACATGTTTTCAATAAAAGTTAACTATATAAACTTGAACCATTTTCACATTTTAAAGGCCGCTCTTTCTGGATGTGTTAATTTTGTGTAACAGCATTCACTCTATGGAGACCAGGCTCATGAGCGGCTATATGAACTATATAAACTTTATATACAACAACATATTGCCGCTGGCCGATCAATACTCATATTCCCAATTGTTCGCCATGACCATTGGCATTGTGTCGAAGTTAGATTGAATGAAAATTTAGAGTTGCACTATAGTTCGGTAGATCCCTCTGCTTTCCTTGAGCCCGTTAACAAAATTATGAACTTCATGGACCATATGAAGGCCACATTCGATCTTGAAAAGGTGTGTAGGACATTTCAATATAAGGAAATCCCATGCGAGCCACAAAAGGGAAGGTACAATAACATATGAATCTTATTTTATTAAAGAATTTTCGTCTCCAAAACTGACCTGTAATATGTATTTATGTTTTGTTATTTGTAGCTACGACTGTGGGATATACGTATACCTTTTTGTACGTGCTATTCTACAGAAAGGTGATGTTCTGCATGTTACGCCCGCCGATGATTCGTCGGCTGTAGTGCGTGCAAGGCTTGCGGCGGAACTAATAAAAGAAGGCTGGGAATTCAGAAATAGAAAGGGCACAATAGCCGTGGAGGACCCAGAATTGAAAGCGCCTGCATGAGCCGCAAATGTTACAGCCTATGGAAGAGTTATATGTAGATAAACAACTGAAAAAATCTTCACAATTTTCAGCTTGTATAGTGTATTAACAGCTAATGAACTAGTGCCCGGATATCTGTAAACATGTTAGATTCTGTAAACATGTTCCATTCGTAAGTTAACAATTATATCATGTCAGCTTCACTTGTTAAATATGGAGAAAGTTTATAACATATCAGGTTCACTTGTTAAATAACACCGTATACCGATAATTTAACATGTTATCGTCAAGAGTTAACATGTTATCAACAAGAGTTAACATGTTATCAGCAAGGGTTAACATGTTAGCCAATAAAGTTAACATGTTTGCAACAAAAGTTAACACGTTTGCGACAAGAGTTAACATGTTTGCCACAATAGTTAACATGTTACCAACAAGAGTTAACATGTTTGCCACAAGAGTTAATGTAGGCTGTCTAAAAATCACAATAGATAGCTTATCCCCATCAAACACCGATGATGGAAGTTACAATCTGACGACTTCCAGAAGGCTATAATCTGAAGACTTTCACATAGATCGCTGAAGGTTACAATCTGACGACCTTCACGACAACTGATGAAAGCTCTAATCAACGGCCTTCACAATCAACATCGGGAGTTACAATCTGACGACTCTCATATTCTCAAGGAGCCAAGACGAAGATTACAAGATAATGATCTTTGCAACGCTATGACAAAAGAGATTACTTGGTGATAATCTCTTCAAGGCAAGATGCGGAGGTCCTCCCCATGTGTCAACAGTAAAACGCCAGGGTCGAACCCCGCGTCACAACATCAAAAACGCCAAGGTCGATCCCCGCGTTTCCAAGCTGCAACAAGCCAAAACGCGAGCGACCCTCGCGTTCATCAATGTTCAGCCAATACCCAACCTCGCGTCTCAATTCTAAGACGCGAGGTTAGGGTCCTGAACGCCAACGTGGGCGTTTGACTCATTCAACATGAGTTGAACGGTTCTAAAACCGTTTATCCCACGTTCTGAGGGATTTTCGCCCACGTAGGAGCGGATATAGGGGACAGTTACAACCCCTTATCCTCCTATAAAACTCAACAAACTCGACAGAGTTAAGGGCTGGCTTTTTGAACGGAGGAAGTTAGCCAAGGTGGGATTTTCATCATCTAACCGCACAGGTTTGAAGGCGATTCAAGATCTCAACCACTCGGGTTTGGGGATTCAGCAGTAGCAGCAACAAAATCCTTAGAGATAGGATTTTCGAATCAAGCTCAGAAGATCAAATCTGAGAGGATTCTTCAACGACAGAAGATTAGCTTGGTCATTAACCGAATTTTCGGTTCTAACAACTCTATTCACAGAGTTCTAACTCGTTTAGAATTCTTAAACTCGTTAAAGAGTTATCCATAAAACTTTCCACAAAAAGTTCATCGTTCCCACGAGATAGAGACGGTCGGATCGTCAACGGAGAGCAAATTCGACGCTATCAATCGAAGGAAGCACTCCATCGCCACCGTGAAGAACCCAGTTTTAAACAAAGGGGAAGAACCAATTTCGTTCTCCTCTCTTTTGTAATCAAGTTGTAATCGAGATCAAAGGAATCAATTCAAATTTTCTTTTATCTTCTTTATTGTAATTTTCCTACATACAGTTAACTTATTAGCTACAAGAGTTAACATGTTTGCCACAAGAGTATTAACAGTTTACCCAACATATTATTTACAAGAGTTAACATTTAATAGGTATAGCTTAATAACCTTCCAATTATATTTTATATGTTAAATGTAACTTAACAATCTGAATGAGTAACTTCACAGACCAAGTAAGATAACATTTTCATTATACTTCACATTGGCATAGATATATTTCAGTTCATATACACAGTTAACTACAAAAGTATTACAAACACCCAAACATATTTCAGGTCATATACACCGGTAACTACAAAAGTATTACAAACACCCAAATATGTTTCAGTTCATATAAACAGTTAACTACAAAAGTACTACATACACCCAAAAGTGTTTTGGCAAATCCGCAACTCATATCAATCGGCGATTGGTTCATTGCAAGATGCGCGGTTGTGGCCTTCGGCGTGGCATCGAGAGCATTTCAAAGGTCGTTTGTACACTGTTCGATTGTTGATACGTCGTGTTTTATTTCTCCCCTTTCTTTTGATAGTATGTGGTGAAAGTAGCTCGATCTCATCCCTTGGCACGCTTGGTTTCTCATAATCTGGTATAGGATAGAGAATCGGGTCATAGCTCTTTTTAAATGCTTCTATTGACATAAACCAATCGCAATATTGGTAAATGTCTCTCTTCATGTACGAGATGACTGCACATGCATGTTTACACGGAATCCGCATGACGTCCCAAGCACGGCAAGTGCATGTCTTCTTCTCCAAATCAACACGGGTAGTTTTATGTGCTTGCACTTCAAATATGTCAGCTACAGCTTGCTTAACATCCAATGGACGACCTTTCTCTATATTTTCTTTAAGCACCATCTCTGCTTGTGGACAGAGATATCCAACCCATTTATCTCCAAGTAACCGGCGATCACTCATTCGGACCATTATCTGTTTACGAATATGCTCAACCATTTGTAGAATCCGTAGCATTCTAGCTTCCCTTATCAATTATTAAAAGACTCAGCGACATTAGATGTTACGTGCCCATACCTGAAATTATATATAACTTTATAACAGGTCACAAATAAGGGTTAACATGTTATCTGCAAGAGTTAACATGTTATCCACAAGAGTTAACATGTTATCCACAAGAGTTAACATGTTTGCAATAAGAGTTAACATGTTAGCCACCAGAGTTAACATGTTAGCCACGAGACTCAACATATAATCAACAAGACTTAACATGTTATCAACTCTGATATAGTTAACAGCTCTGATATAGAATTTAACAAATCCAAAGATAACATGCTAAATAGCATAAGTTCATACATTAGCATAGATATAGAACAGCCAAATAACGTTACCTTATTCCCGGGAAGAATGCATTTGCCCATTGATCAGGAGAGTAGTTCATAGCAATGTTGTATGCCCTTGGATCCATGTCATATATCTCTTTCATGTACTCATTCCATTCTGCTATTGTGTATTTATAACAAGCACTTTGGAGTAAGTTCCCCAGAACATGAGTGTCCTTCGACTTCATACCCAAGTCCTTAAGCTTTAACCTGAAATTTTTAACAAGATGTAGAACACACCTCGAGTGTAGAGCTTCTGAAAAATACTCTTTTACTGATTCTTTAATTCCTTTGTCCGCATCAGAAATTATAACCAATTGGTGGAGAGGATTGTAAGGGTCAGCCCTCTCATAAAGTATGGACCATAGACCTTGGAGGAACCACTTCCAATTCATCGAATTCTCTTGATCACATATGCAATACGCTAAGGGAAATATACCTTGGTTCCCATCGTATGCTATGGCAGAGAGGAGAATACCTTTATATCGATCCTTCAAAAATGTACCGTCCAAAAATAGAAGGGGCCTGCATCCACTCAAGAAACCTTTGATGCATGCAGCATAACAAACAAAGAGTCTCGAAAACCTCCCCTCATTCTGGTCAACATGTATGTAACTGCCGGGATTTGTCTCTTTTACCATGCGCTCATACCTAGTCGTGTAAGAAGAAACAAACCAACAATTTAACATGTTATCCGTGTAGCTTCACAAGAGACCAAAAAAGCTAACACATTATTGGGGTAACTTAACAAGTTAACAAATAAAGTTAACAAATTATCAGCGTAACTTAACAAGTAACAGAGAAAGTTAACATGTTACTGGTGAAACTTAACATGTTATCAATGTTATCAATGAACTTAACAAGGAACATGTTAACTATTTGTTTTAACAAGCAAACTTTGAAACTTAACAATAAAGCTCAGCATTTACCATCGTAGTTGATCATACGACTCATATATATCCCCGTAAAGCTTCTCCTGTGCTCTCTCTTTCCCCCACCATATCTTACTATAATCAATTCTAAGGCCGTAGTTTGTGAGGAACTCCTTTTGCACATCAACGGGTCGGATTTCTGGACGGACCTTCAGGAGTGGTTGTAACTGTGTTGCAATGAATTTACGGGATGCTCTTGAACGACCTGTATTTTGCCCGTACTGCCCACAAGTATGTTCATTAACAAACTTCTTGATCGATAGTCTATTTGCATTCTTAACAGGTGAAGCAAACAATATCCATGGGCACTCGTAAGTTTCTTTATATCGGCAATATACACGGATACGTTTTGGTTCGTTCTTTTTAAACTCATAATCAAACATTTTGGCCAGAGAATAGTATGTCAGCGCCAACCTTAAATCTTCAGCACTTTCAAATTCTTGACCCTCTTCAGTTAATGCATTATGCCACCAACCAGGAATCATTACTGTGTTGTTAATAATGTCATCAGAACGCACTACACTGCTACCGCTGGGATTATCAATTGGAATTCTTTCAGAACCATGGTTTGCGACAGAAGTACTATCAATAAACTTTGGCTTCAGTGTATTCATAATGCTGCACAAATATAATTGTTTTTTCTTAAAATAACGAACAGGACTTGTACTTAAATAATGCAGTACCCTTAAGAGTTAACACATATGCCCTAAAGCTTAACAACCTTCGGTAGAAAGTTAACATATATCAGTTAAAAGCTAACATTTAACCTGAAACAATTCGCTATGTTATCATTTCTCCACATTTTACTCACGCAATTCATAAGTTTTCAAATAAATTAGGTGTAAATATAACTTACATTTCAGTAGGTTGCTTCGGGGTGTTCTCATATCTGGAAACATCTACATCTATAGTAGCTCGAATATGGATCTCCAGACACCCGATATTACGGTTGTGCTCCACCATACACTCCATATCATCCTCATTCTTGATCTCAAAACTCATATCAGGGATCCTTTCAGATTTATAAACCATTGATAGCGCATCATAAGGAACCTTCAACCTCTCAGACACGTCGAACTTAAACTCAAAAAAAGAGGTTGCTGAAGTTACCCTTGAGAACACTGCTCTCTCACCAAAGGAAACCATGCAAATAAGGGGGCTCTCTGCCATAAATGAAGAGGATTTAAGAGGAGTTATGAAGGACACTTTAGGACAAGTAGGGGGCTGAAGATCATAAGCCCTAACCGCAAAGATCTGCCCTTTGCACCATAAATACGCACTATTCAAAACCGAGTGGGTTAACAGGATATATAACGGAGGGAGCGCGCCAAAATTTCCCCCCAAAACAGCCATCATCTCGCCTTAAATGCGATGGGGAGGGATCGCCAGCGACCGGATCTCGTTTTCGAGGCACGGAGATGAAGGCGGGGGTATTTTAGGGAGGCTGGGTGCAAATACGGGTGAGAGAAGTGATTTTAGGGCTCAGATACAGTTTTTTGAATTTTTAAGGGTTAAGCCATATGGGCCAAAGTTCAGGGGGCTGGGCCACATTGTTTATCCATTTTTGGGGCCTTAAAGCAATTTTTCCTAAAATTAAACTGAGTTTAGAATATAGCCTGATGGTCGAGGCGTGCAAGCACTGTCCCAAGAAACTAATTGCCCCCTCTCGTACAGGGCTACGCGGCAAAAGTTCCCGGAGATACAATGATCCTCGGTCAGACAACCTCCTTCTCGTCGGCACGAGCTTCAAGAAGGCTTTGCGAATACTTCTCGACTTTCAGGGAACCAGCAAAAGTGTAACAACAGTAAAATGTAAAGGATGAACAGAGAAGAAGAGAGAATATGTTGTGTTTTTCTCACTGTGTTAAACTCTTCAGATTTAGGTCCTTTTATAGGCTTAAAACATCCGTTACTCATAAATCTGTAATTAATATATTTTAATTACCGATTTTAATTATAATAAAACTCTTTTCCGTTTTGATTCTGTTTTAAATCTCATGAATATTACCGTTTCAAAATTTAATTCTCTTAACCGTTACAAAATGTTTATCACATGTTAAGTGTTTAAAAATAAAGATTATATTTTAATTATTCAAAAATAAAAATGTAGCAGATTAAGGGCCTATTAATCCGGGGCGGCATTCGTGTCCGCAGGTCGTGTGCGCGCGCCACCCGACCCGAACCCGAGCCCGAGCCCGGCCCGGCCGGCGCGCGCGTGTGTGGTGTGGAGCATAACCTTTGTATTCTTCTAGGCATAGGAGAGAAAGTGAAGGCTTATAAAGAGCCTATCTTCCCATCTCTTTTCCAATGTGGGACTAAAGTTTTCCTCTCTTCCTCTACAAACTCAAGTTTTAAGTTATCTTTATTATAACTCCAACAATCCCCCACGTAACTTAAAACTTAAAATAATTCAGAAATAATAGTAAAAGAAGAACTTAAAAATAAATAAGATTGCTGGTTCCCTTATACTATGTAATAGGTGGAGGTATCTTTCGGTTTGAACCTTCACTTAGTGACAGTTGTATAGATCCGTGAGAGCTTGGTGGACTTCGCATTGAACCAGTCTCATTTATCAGATTTCTACAGAAAGCACACATAGTACAGTTTTGAAGAATTCTAAACGGGTTGCGCTATTATCGGCCTTGCGCAGGTATCTTTCATGTGTGTTACTAGGGAGCAGCCCTGATCCCATAGTCGCGGCCTCACAACTACACACATATAGGTGAATCCTAATAAGGATGCGAGCAAGTAAGCATCCTGCCTCATGGGTCTTGGATTCATTAAGAGTTTAACTCAACCTTTCACTTGCTTTTTATGAGCACTGATCACCCTAGGGATGGGAGCAAATAAATTCAGTGCTCCTCACAATTAATCACTCATTCAGTTTGTTTCTACCCATTGAACCTCTGCGAGGTTGGGTTGCCACTGCAGTGATTTTTCTTATGGGCTTAATCCCATCCCCCTCTATGATTCTAGGACCACTGCCCTAGATAAGCCTTTAGTTAGGTGATCTGCAAGATTTTTCTCTGATCTTACAAAGTCTAAGGCTATTATATGATTTTTCATTTTATATCTCAAAGATTTGTGTCGCACTTTCAAGTGTCGATTCATCTTCACATTTGCATTCTCTTGATGGCATTTGTCAATCGCTGACCTGCAATCACAATGAATAGAAATAGCTGGTAATGGTTTTCGTATTAATGGAATTTCAATTAGTAAATCTTTTAACCATTCAGCTTCTATACTAGTAGTATCAAGAGCTATCATTTCTGATTCCATTGTACTTCTAGCCATTACAGTTTGTTTAGTGGATTTCCAGGACACAGCTCCTCCTCCTAAAAGGAACACAAATCCTGTGGTGGATTTTACTTCTACTGAGTCACTAATCCAATTTGCATCTGAATAACCTTCTAGTACAGATGGATAACCTTTATAGTGTAAACCATAATTTATAGTTCCTTTTAGGTATCTCAAAATTCTTTCTAAAGCATCCCAATGACTCTTATCAGGATTTGATGTATATCTACTAAGTCTATTTACTGCATAAGCAATGTCAGGTCTGGTGTAGTTTGTTAGGAATCCTAATGATCCAATTATTTGTGCATATTCTCTTTGTAATTGAGGATGACCTGTATTTATCTTTAGATGTACATTAGGATCATATGGAGTGGAAACAGGTTGACAGTTTGGATCATAAAAATTCTTAAGGATTTTCTCTATGTAGTGTGATTGTGATAACACATATCCATTCTCATTTTTCATGATTTTAGTATTAAGAATTAGGTCAGCTTGACCTAAATCTTTCATGTCAAATTTTTGTGATAAGAAGTGTTTGATTTTATTTATGGTTTGTATGTCAGAACCAAAAATAAGAATGTCATCAACATATAAACATAAAATCACAATTTTGTTGTTATTGTCTATTTTATGATATACACACTCATCTGTTTGATTAATTTCAAATCCATAAGATAGTATAATCTCATCAAATTTCATGTGCCATTGTTTTGGAGCTTGTTTGAGGCCATATAGTGATCTAATAAGTTTGCATACTTTCTTTTCTTGTCCAGAAGCTATAAATCCCTCAGGTTGATCCATATAGATTTCTTCATCTAAATCTCCATTTAAGAATGCAGTTTTAACATCCATTTGATGTATTATTAATTTGTGAATGGATGCTAGACCTATGAGGACTCTAATGGTAGTAATCCTAGCTACTGGAGAATAGACATCAAAATAATCAATACCAGACTTTTGGGTATATCCTTTAGCTACTAATCTGGCTTTATATTTATCTATTGTTCCATCAGGTCTAAGTTTCTTCTTAAACACCCATTTACATCCTATGGTTTTACATCCTGAAGGAAGATCAGTTAGTTCCCAAGTATGATTTTGAACTATAGATTGTATCTCATTATTTATAGCTTCCTTCCAAAATGGAGCATCTACTGATTTCATTGCATCTTCAAATGTAACTGGAGAATCTTCTACAAGTAATGCATAGAAATCTTCATGGACCTTTTCTATTCTAGTTCTTTTACTTCTCCTAGGCTCCTCTGGACTTTCTAGTGGTCTAATTTGTTTAGAACTAGTTTCACCTTGATTAGAACTAGGATCTGAATTATTAGAGCTAGGACCTGTGTTGTTTACTCTGGTCTTGTAAGGAAAAATATTTTCAAAGTAATGTGCATCCCTAGCTTCAATTATGGTGTTGTTGGCTATCTCATTAATGTCAGAGTTGATTATTAAAAATCTATTTGCATTACTATCAGAAGCATAGCCAATAAAAATTCCATCTACAGTTTTAGGTCCAATTTTCTTTCTCTTATTCTCAGGTATTTTAACTTTTGCTAAGCACCCCCACACTTTCAGGTGATCCAAATTAGGGTTTCTATTTTTCCAAATTGTGTAAGGGGTTTTATCAGATTTCTTGGATGGAATTCTATTTAGTATATGACATGCAGTCATGAGAGCTTCTCCCCATAAATTTTCTGACACACCAGAATTAATTAACATTGAGTTTACCATATCCATTAGTGTTCTATTCTTTCTCTCAGCTACTCCATTAGATTGAGGTGTATATGGAGCAGTTATTTCATGAATAATTCCATTCTCTTCACAGAATTGTTTTAATTCATTAGAAGTGTACTCACCACCTCTATCTGATCTTAGTATTTTAATTTTCCTATCCAACTGATTTTCAACTTCTGCTTTATATATTTTGAATTTGTTTATGACTTCATCTTTGGTCTTAATTAAGTAGAGGTAATAATATTTAGAGCAATCGTCTATGAAAGTTACAAAATATTTGTTACCCCCTCTAGTTGTTCTTCCTGAATCACAAACATCACTATGGATGAGTTCTAATATCTCAGAATCTCTATCAATAGTTTTAAATGGTTTCTTAGGAAGTTTGGCTTCTACACATATTTCACATTTTTCATCATCTTTTATATTAAGCTTTGGAATTATATTGAGATGCATCAATCTTTTAATTGAATTATAATTCACATGTCCTAATCTTTGATGCCAAGTGATGGAAGGTTCAATATTCAAAGCTATTGGAGATGCAAGAGTATAATTCTTAACATTCAATTTAAAAAGACCATCACATAAGAAACATTTTCCAATAAAGTTCAAACCCTTAGTTATTACAACTTTATTTGATTCAAAAACAAGTTTGTAGCCTTGTTGCACTAATAAAGATCCGCTAATTAAATTTCTCCTAATGTCTGGTACATGGTGGACATCCTGCAGGATCAAATTCTTATCCGAAGTCAGCTTTAGGTTGATCCGACCTATTCCAGATACAGAAGCCACATTATTATTTCCCATTGTCACAGTTCCTCTACTTGAGACCTGATAGGTGGAAAACAAAGATTGATTAGAGCAAACGTGAATATTAGCTTCAGTGTTAATCCACCAATCATTTGCTTGAAAGGTCATGTTTACTTCA
>BQKN01052707.1:0-13516 GCA_022839385.1 Asparagus kiusianus | reverse complement strand
AAACATAACTGAGTTGGGTATTGGGGGCTTGATCACGCAAAAAAAAAAATACAGGGGGGCTAGTCACAACCGATTCTTTTTTTTGGGGCCTTAAAACATTTTTCCCAAAATTTTTGCTGAATATTTAAAATTACTCTTAAAAAACTCATATTAAAAACATGTAATTTGTAATTCATTATTTTAGTGTTTACATTTTATTAGGATATAAATTACACACTTTAAATTTTAGTTTGCTTTTTATTTTTAGTGAAATTTTATTAGGAGGTGATTGATTGGAACAAAAATCCGCTTATATATAAGTTAAAAATACAACATGATTTCTACATAATGATATTAATTTTAAGAGCGTTTCTAAAAGAAACCCCTTATTATTAATCTTGATTGGATTTTTTTTTGCATATTTGTGTGATGTGAAAATTAGACATGTTTTCTTCAGCTCAAATTTTAGCTTAGTTTTCTACACCGATTTAAATTCGACCAACTTTAATCTAGTTAAAAAGAAAATTAGGGTTTCTTTTTATAGTTGCCAAATAAAGTCTTACAAGCTTACGAAGACTTATTTCGAAAGAAGAGGGGGGAAAACTGTTATCTTTCAACTTAAAAAGGAACCTAAATCGATATATTAAGAGAAGCATCATTATGTTAAGGGGGTGTAATTCATTCCGGATTGTTGATTTAGACTCGGACAATTGTTCATGAATCCGACATTTTTGGATTGAGACTTGGAGACGGATTTTATGGTTAGAGCCCCGGATTTAGATTTGGTTTTAGATTTTTATGAGTAGAATTCTTGAACTTTTGACTTGGATTCTTAAACTTTTTCTTTGGATTCATAGACTAAGAATCAGATTCTCGGACTAAACTTAGCTTTGTGGATTATTACTTTAGAAGTTTCAAATAAAATTATTATATTTTTTTTGAACTAAAAAACAGGGTGATGTACCATGTTCATAAGATATATTATATAAGGATATTTAAAAGAAGTCTGATACAAAAACAAAAACCAACAATAGAACCGAGAGGTAAGAACACAGTAGGGAAGCTGGTAAGGAGCAGACCTAATCGTCACTTACCGAACTAACACTAACAGTGTTCTCACCCAAGGTCCAAAGAAAAACACACTAGATACTATGCAGTCTGGTACATCAAGGCCCCAACGCAGTAAAAAGGAAAAAGCCAACAACAATCATATCCTACTCAAAACACAGTGAGAACTAGGGCAGATAGGAAGACTGGTCGCATCAACTGAAATTAGAGAGATTGTCCCCGAAAGCTCTAGTAGTACCTTTCATGGCGATTTCTTGCATTTTCAGATTTTTAGCAGCTCGACGAATACGCCTCGCCAATCTATAATCTTCGGCCCTTGTCCAGATCATGACATACCTAGCAATGTTAGCAGCGGTATTAATAGGATTTGCAGGGAAATATCTAAATATGAGATAATTTCTACAACTTCACATCTGTCAGCAGAAGCACGAAAACAAATAATTCCAAATAACTTTAGTATCAACACAAATATTTGGATCCCTGTATAAAAGAGTCAGCTCCTCCATAGATTGGGGCCATCTGGCAAAAGGGGCATGAGGAAGAAGGGTAGACCAGACTGTTTTGGCAAAAGGACATATGATAAACAAATGGTCTTGAGTCTCAACCTCCTGGTTGCAATGAGGGCAGCGGGGATCTCCTAACCAGCCTTTGGAGATCAAATTTGCCCTGGTGTTGAGTTTCTGTTTAGATATGATCCAGAACAAGACTTTAACCTTCAGAGGGATGTGAGATTTTCATATGAAATTGTGAATATGGGACTTAACCCCACCAGAGGTGATGATAGTTGTCACGCCCCGGTTTCAATTTTTGATAATTTGGAGCATGACTCAGCAGACAATGCAACCATATGGTCACATTCATGCCTCTGAATCATCTTGTACAGAGATATATATGCTAAAGAACTACTACATAGAGCATGTAACTAAGTCAACAAAGAAAATACATAAGTAAAGAAATCTTGATAATTACAAAGTTCTACAACAAGTCCACAGCTATCCAAAATGGGAAAGAGGAAAATACATCATAGTCTGGAAAATCACAAGTGATTACAGGAAAAGTCTAAAACAAATAACTACCTAAATAAACTGAAGTTGAGAGAGTGAACGGAGAGAAGATGATCACTGTCGATGGTCTTAATCCTTAAAGTACTCTTGGTCCTGCGAAGGAAGAATAATTTCCGAGTCTGGGGCATACAAACCCCAGGGGAGTCAGAAAACTTCCAGCAAGCATGTAAAATGAGGAAATTGTGCTCATGTAAGTGTATGTGGAAGGTATATAGAAAAGTTGGAAACTCAATTAAAGATGAATAAATGAATTTCTAAACATGGATATCAAACAAAGTCTACCATAAAGCACATATCTTATACCCTATACTAAAAGGAGTTTAGATTTAGAAACCCACAACACGAGATGAGTACGTCGAGGGAATAATCCAAACAAGGAAATCCTCGTATATACCATATATCTCAAATTGTAAATCTCTAAATATCAACTTCTAAAATTCTATAAACAAACAATATAAATATACACCACCAATACTTCATCCCAGTCATGCTATGCATGCCAAATCTACCACAAAGCATATGAACACATTATTCTTATTTTAAATGTTATTTTAAATTAGAGAAGAATATTTTCATGTGTATAAATCAGTTCCTCGTGAACCGTCCTGGGAACACGGCTTCAAGTCAAGTATTGGTCCTTTGGCCCCATGTATATATAACTCAGGATATCAGGAATGTGCATGTGCCCATTTATATACATATTATATTCTCCGTCTAATTCCCCTTTATAAACCTCATGTTTGTCAGTTTATTTTTAAGTGACTGTGCATGAAATGTTGTGTACTAACCATAGTATTACCGTGAAACAACTTCTGTAAAACTATAAAAAATAACCATGACCCAGAACATGTCCAATCAAGAGGGGTGTATCGTCTAACTGATGCTATAATAGTAATAACCAAGGAAAAATCTCATATCGGGATATCGATATCGAGAGCATAGTCATGCTATGAAAATACGCTTATAAATCACATTTGTAACAGGAGTTGTCTTCATGCACAATCTCTCCTATTGGATGACACTAGATGATCAAGCAACAAATTTTTATAAAGTCATGCATGTCAAACACAATATCAAATAAGATAAGTACTATGTGTATAAACCGGGTTTTAATCTAACCATGATGATTCTAGTAAACTCCATTATCAATACCTGATAAGTCTTGCCTATTTAGGCACTTGAGTCCCTATGGCACAATATCCCGAAAAATGTGAACTGTTCTAAACTCATGAGATCATAACAAGTACAAATCAATAGTTCATGTATCATATGGTCAATACCACTAGATCATGCTTCTGATCAGAGTATCTATTCATGCTCATCCCACCTAAAAGAAGTGACTACATGATCAGACAAGGATCTTGAAGTTTGTACATATGCAATCATAATACCATACGCTCATATTATCCAATAAGCATCGAGAGATCAAACAATATCTATTTAAAAATATCATGAAAAATCCACTGAATATTATTGCCTTCTGTTGAGAGAGTACCTAACTTGGTAAGGTGAGATAGAGACAAAGATAGAGTAAAGGGTAGAATAATAAGTAAATCAGCAATAAAACCGTTACGTCATGAAACTAGAGTCACATATATTCTTCTTTCAGCTTTCTATTTAGAGTCGTATTTATTGTTAAATTAGCAACTAAATGACAAGTACATTCAAGGGGCTGGACTTGGCATTCCAATTGAGAGGCTAATTGAGAGGAAGGTAAGGGCTACTGATCAAATCAATAACATGAATGGGACTGCAAATAATTAGTTAAGCACTTTCTCATCAGGTTCATCTTTCTTGGACCGAAGTTCCAACATCTCCTTCCAAGATGAAACTATTATTCTTTTTAATCAATCCAAACCATCTCAAATAATATTCTCTTGTATTATTCCCGAATTAAAATAGCCTTAAGTTTCATAAAAATGTACTCGTTCCATATTTCACATGTAAGTTCTCATCCATCTCAAGAACATGGATAATAATATGAGGGCTCTCTCAGTGTGATTGTTCAGCGCTAATACCATTTGGTACATCAATTATAACCAATTTTATTCTTTACAATGCACAAAGTGAATATAAATATTGAAATCATCTCCATCAATGTTCACGTCTTCTACATTTTCTATTCATTGCATATCCTTTAGACGAACAAAGGTAAGAGATCTGTTATATGTCGGTCAATTCATAGTAGTATGCAGCTCTACAGGTATGTAAATTATTTACAACTATGATTTGTATTGTCAAGCATCTATATGTGGAAAAAAAATATTCAACCTTTGCTTGTACAACAGACCTAGCAAATACTCATTATGCTAGTAGGACTTCCAAATTATTGAACATAAAGGGTAAGAAACTTCCCATTTTAATTTAAATCCCTTTCCAATATCCAATATCATCAATGTTCTACTTCCAATAAAGAGAGAGAAAATTCTTATCTTAGCTTAAACCCCTTTTGATACCCAACATCATCTCTATGGACCACTACAATACGCCAACTGCACATATGAGCACCAATGAGCACTATACATATATTGGTCTGTTGAGCACTTGTTAGAACCGAAAAAAGTCCAAAACCTATGCCAACAAGTAAGCGACATGAAGCAACTCATATAAATATTATCTTTATTACTCTAGCATTTTTGGTAGATCTAACACGAAGAGACCAATGCTTTATTCATTATGATCTAAACACAATTTTTAGCCTCAATAAACTGATGAAGCCTCTCCATTACTGACATACATTAAGATTATCACTCATCATTCACTCTAATATATTTTAATGTCTTTGTGTGCTTCTGCACAAACTTCTGATCGTTCGTGTCAACCTTTAAGCTATTTCTACTTAAGCGCACACACTATCCCAAATCGAAAGTGGAAACAAATGCATAGGACCAAGTCGCTAAAATGCCATATTATCGTGTCTAATCTTGTTTTAACTCACACTGGACTTAAACAAAGTCATGAGTGATATGACTAAAATCTGGTGAAAAATAAACTCACAAGACTAAAGCTGTTTATGTATAACTATCTACTATCATTTATGAGGAGGAACCTATGCATCAGGGGGTAAATTTGGTAGACACTACTAGCAAGATAAAACAACACATAGAAGGATCTACGTGTATGCAACATACTCAAGTTCCTTTACAAGTCACAGACAAGAGATCTATGGAAAACAAATATATAAAGCATAAGGGAACTTATAGTACTAGACTAAAATGACATTAATTATAAAAAGTATTATACGATGAACATATTGAGACAATATGAAAAAAACTTAGGAAAAAGAGAGAAATATTTTAGCATGAACCTATGTATAAACATCAATATGAAGTGAAATTCTAACAAAAAAACAGAGGGAAAGGTTTAGAAAGATGCTTGCCGATTTTCCGAGTCAAGTCTAAGATCTGTCGTCACCTCCTCAGCCTCCTGTAAAGTCGGAGCAGGTGTTTGAGGCAGTTGGTTGATTGGGGGGGGGGCGGCGCGGGGATTGGGGATCTGAGAGGATCTCATAGGTTAAAGAAAGAAGGGGAAAGCTTTGGAGAGGAGAAAAAGCATGAGAAGAGGAACGTGGATTTTAGAGCATGAGAAGAGGAGAAAGAGCATGTGAAGAGGAACATGGATTTTAGATTTAGAGAGATGTTGAAGTCAGGGGGTTTTATTTTATTTTTTCTAGTTGCGGCTTGGAGGAAAGGCACCCTAAGGTTTCCTCTCTTTCTTTTATAAGGATATCCATTTACCACAAACTCTTCAACGAATTTTCATTTGCACCGAGCCCCTAATCATCATAACTCATAATCCATAAGGCTCCAGAGAAGAATGCTTACACACATCAGAGGTTTTTTTAATTTTTAGCATCTTGATTCCCTCTCTAATATAATAATTAGTGCATATGTATAGTTAGAATAATTTCAGGTGGCCAACATAAGTCATCATATGTGTTGGGTATTACAATGGTGTATAGAGATTTGACTGAATATAAGCCAGAAGGATGATAAGGCCACCATAAACTGTTAGGATTAGCATTATTAGCAACTGAAAGCCCTTCCAAGAGGGTTAGGAGATTATCAACGTCCCTTTTATCTTCATAGGTAATACCCCTTCTGAGAATGAAGTGCTAATGCCAGTTAGATTGGTGGATATATCCTTGGGAAAGAACAGAGCTGCAAGAAGAGAATGCAAGACGGTATGCTTTTGGAAAAAGACTACTAAGGGCTCGTTTGGTACGCGGGAATGAGTGGGAATGGAATTCAATTCCAACTCTTTTTTCCCGCGTACCAAACACGATGTACTTTTAGATGTTAGAATTGAAATTCCAACTTCTTATCAATTCCCACTTTATGTGGGAATTGTCATTCCCAACCATTTAACAAGGAATTGATATTCCCACTTACGTGGGAATAAAAATAATCAAATGATTTCCATTTATACCCTTCTTAAAAGATACAATTAGATATAAATTCCTATATGAAAATTATTTTTATAAAAAATATCTTATCTTAAGCTACTAGTACAAATATATAAATAAATATAAGCATGAATATAACATGCCCAAGTTCCAATTTACAAACATGGTTCCTAAGTAAATTTATATCACTGACCTTATCATAGTTCCAATATCTTGTGATATTATTTTTTAATAAATTTCTGATATCGTTCCTAAGAAGTATATTAACGCCGACATGTAGCATGAGAAGTTAGAAAAGTGAAATAATAATTATTTATAATTAAAAATAATTTCTATAAAAATTATTTTTCAATTTGTAAGCCAAAAGTCCAAAATTGTTTGTCGAGATGTTGTGACAAAATATAACTATTACATAAAAGTTTATTTCTCTAAGGAAAAAAAATTATTTCTATAAAACTTATTTTTCTAAAAAATAAATTATTTAGTTCTTTTTAAAATATTTTTAACATTTTTAAAATTTTGTGTTTTGGTAAGGGCATTATTAGAAAACTAAATTTTATTTTCACTTGTGAACAAATGATACCAAACGAGAGAATGGGAATAAGATTGTCATTCCTGTTCCACTCTCTAAACGCGCCCAAACATGAGAATGAGAATATGCATTCTATTCCCACATCTATTCCATTCCATTCCTACATTCTTTCTATTCTCACTTGACTCCATTCCTGCGTACCAAACGAGGCGTAAGAGAGTTGTCATTAGTCCACTTATCAAACCAAAAATTGCAAGTTTTACCGTCTCCCACTTGTCATTTAACCATGTTAAAAAAAAGAGAGATGAATAGAGTGCAGGTCTTGGATATAAATCATAGTCAAAAGAGAAACAAGAAGCTTATAAAATCATTCAAAATCATCAAATATAATTTGTACATTAATAACAACAACTATTTGAGATTATCAAAAAGTGCACATTGTCAACAATTCAAAATCATCAAATATAATTTGTACATTAATTTATAATGTCTGATTTAGGATAGAAATCATAGTCAAAAGAGAAACAAGAAGCTTAGATACCCAATTATACATTAGATTGATGTTAAACATTGAATCATCCGTTATGCATTAGTTCTGTTCGTATTATAATTTGCTTCCACGATAATATAATTTCAAAGCATTTATTGGAAAAAAAATGTCAATATTTATTCTCGTTGAAAGCAGCGTTGAAAGCATTTATTACATGATGCACATTTCCTCATATGTCCTTCTAATATCATGAAGAAAAATTCTTCAAGAACCCAAAATATGTGACCAATAGGGGGGACAAGTGAGGTGTCCCTCCTATTGGTCAACTCATTGTCCAACAGGAGGGGGACACCTCACTTATCCCCCCTATTGGTCTCATATTTTGGGTCCTGTAGTAAAGCTCTATCATGAATAACGAAGCGATTTAAAGTGATAATTAATAATCACTTAAAAAAACCCAAAAAAAAAGAAAATAAAAGAAATACATGTATATTGTTGGGCAACACTAGAAATTTTACTTTTTGCCGCTAATTGCACTTTTATACTCCCAAATTAATCCTATTTTTAACTTTGATAGCCCGAAGGTCTTTTTTTGGCTCTAAAAATATCCAAAAACAGGAAAAAAAAGTGTTAATTTTGATACCCCCAGGTATGTCATTTTAGGCATCAAAGTTATTTTTTATTTTTTTAACTATTTGGTGTGAAAGTTTAGAATAGTATAATCTTTGGGTATGCTGCGTATCAAAGTTAGTTTTTATTTTTTTAGCTTTTGATTGAGAAAGTTTAGTATAGTATAATCTTTGGATATGTAAGTGCAAATAAGATTTTTTTTTTTAAATCTTTGAAGGTTTCCCCCCACTTCTTTTGTTGGTATCACGTACGTGGACGTGTTTAGCTTACGTTTTCGATTTTTTGAGACGGTCTTTAGAATTGCAGTTAGCATTGCTACGACATAAAAGAAAGTAAACAGATCATCATAAAAAAAATCTCATACACTTTTTTTTACTGTAATGCACGTGGTAAAATATTAAAATATTTTTTCTTTTATATTTACTTCATTACTTTAAATAAGTTAGATTCATCTTGAGTTTCAAATATGTAAAATTGAATTATTAGATTTATTTGTATTTTATTGGAATATATTAATATTAATAAAAATAAATGTATTGGTTTTTAAGATAAACTGGAATGAATATACCTAACTGAGATATTATAATTGTCATTATGAACTATAGTTATACCAATAATATTTTCTTACATTAAACATGGGACCTAACAAATAGGTGTATTATACTTTTCTAAATATATAACAGTTAAACATGGTCTTGAAATATATTAGGGGGAAAAACAGAGGGTACTATAATTAAATAGTAAAGAAATTTTTGGATATCAAAATAAGAGGGGAGAAATAAAATAAAATGCTAAACTAAGAAATAGTTCATTACAATAATACGAAAAATAATATTTAGCACATTGGTAACTTGAAGGAACCACTAATATATCGTAAACATAGGATCATAAAACTTGTTAAGATAAAATTCAGTAGTTGCGAGCATATATAAAAACTCAAAAAGGAAAAAAAAACGTTACAAAAATCAATAGGAAGAATGCAAATAGGCGTTATTTTATAGAACTAAACTTCACTGAACAATCTCCCACAAAAAATGAACAAAATTCCAAAGAATAATAAGCATCATAATTATCTCTACCTAAGGATACTGATCAAGTTGCTTTAACCACATAACACCAAATCAATCCTATCTATCCCTAATTTAAAAAAACCGTTAAGAATTCACACAAAGAAAAAAATCCACAAATTTTACCCAGCAGCACTAAACTTTAATAAACGAACTCCTAGCAAAAGTATTCAAAATTATCTCGAGCTATATTAAATGATTAACAGTATTCTGACCACATCATACCAAAATAATCCAATCCTTCAAAGAAATGAATAAGATAACATTCAACACAATGGTAACTTGATGAAGGGACCACAAACATATATATTATAAATGCAGGATCATATCCTTAGATAATAATTAATGATAAAAAACAGTTAAATATGAATGTGTAATTTTATGTGATGAAAACAATCACATAAGCATACAAAAATAATAATAAGTTTGCATGAAAATCCCTTATAAAAACTATTCCTTTCACCTGGAAATTGTTTTATGACTAATTCAAGTGACTTGTGGATACTTGGAAAAGTTGGGTTTATTCCTTTCACTTCTCCATTTGAAATGAAAATAATTTAATTTTTTTGAAGCATATCTATAAACTTTTCGATAGTCTCTCCGTACATAACTCCTTGTATTCGTTACCCTGCAAATATTATTAACATCAGAGGTCAATGTAAGGAAAATATAATTAATTAATACTAAGCTATATATATTATATTTTAATTAGTTATATGTAAACAAAAAAAAGGAATTACGAAAGTTATTAGGGTTTTAATGAAATATACCAAATAGATAATGAAGTTTAACAATATTCATATGATCAGACGTAACGTTATGCAAGTAATATATTATAAAGAATAATTTTATTTTACCTTAGCGTCAGCAAGAATTAGCTTTAGCAATTTCCCTGATCCTTTTGCATTTTTGTAAGTGGCCTCAGTACTTCGAAATATGATAACATGAATGGTCCATTCTTTCTGAAGCTTCTTAAGCTGGTTTATTTGGATGTGTTGAGTTTGACCTTCAGTACTGGTAGTCATATTTCCTGTTAATTAGATTAAAATATAAATATTTGTTTTGACTAATATTATAAATATATCATAGCTTAGAAAATGAATTTATTAATTTTTGTTCCTCATAAGATTTTGAATATTATTAACTGATAATATTGTTTGAGTGGGTAAAAAAATTAAGTGAATGCTAAAGGGAAAAAAAGTTATGCAATATTGAAAATTATAAATTATAGGAATGAACATGAATGAACATACATAGTTAATTTGATAAATTAATTACCTTTAGAATAGCTATTGTGACTTTGAAGTTCATTACATGTTTGTTGGTTGGAGGACTTTCTTGTATACCGGATTTTTTGTGTATCTTTCATCTTCTTTAACTCTTCCGTCCGATATAATTAGGACTTTGGTTGTTGTCATTGAAGTCCCTCGTGATAACGCAACATATAGTTGTCCATGAGAGAAAACGTGTTGAGGTAGATAGATGCCTACATGAGGAATTGTTTGTCCTTGTGATTTATTGACTGTCATTACAAAACATAGCCGTATTTAAAATTGCTTTCGTTTGAACTTGAATGGGAACCCATCATCTTCTGCTGGAGATAACAATATTCTTGCTAAGAAAACTTCTTTCCCAGCATGTTGGCCCATTGTGATCTTAGCATGAATTATATTACAATTAAAATCTTGACATATCATTCTTGTTCTGTTGCATAGCCCATTAGTCGAATCTAAATTCCTTAATAAAATAATAGGACAATGTTTCTTAAAAACAGCTTGTGGGGTGGTAGTCCATTTGGTAGCAACGTGTTTAAGAACTCTTGCTAGTAGTGATGATTAGTGTCATCAACTACTTCATAAAAGCTGTAGAATTCTTTTTCTTCACCTAGAAATTGTTTTATAATTCTATCATTTAGTATGTCGATATATTCATTTTTTGTTACTAGGATAGCTCAATCTTTCATATAATCAATAGATTGGAAGTTCTTATCTAAATATGGAAAATTTGATTTTATGAGACAATCTTATGGTAAATCATCACTTTGATTCTTGATCAAAATAGATGTGGGCAACGCTATTAGGTTATCAGCTACCATCGGTTCATCTCCATTCCCAACTCTAAGAAGGAAGTCGCTAAATGTTGAATCTGTCCTTACTCTCATATTCTTTGATAGCTTCAACTTTTCCATTTTGCTCCACAAATATGAGCTCACTAAACTTTCTCTAACAGTTTGTGATCTTGTTGCGTGGGGTACTACTAATAAAACTTGTCTAAAATCCCCACCAAATACAATTACTTTGCCGCCAAATAGTTCATCTCGATCCATTATATCCCTTAATGTTCTATCTAATATTTCAATTGCAAATCGTTTAGCCATTAGAGTTTCATCCCAAAGTATTAATCTAGCTATCTTAATCAGTTTTGAGGTTCCATCTTGCTCAGATATGCTACACATAGATGATTCTATTGTTGGGATTTTTATCTTAAATCTGGAATGTGCTATTCGGCCTCCAGGCATTATTACGGCTGCTACGCCTAATGTTGCTGTAGCAAGAGAGCTATCATCCCTTCTGATCTTACTCTGTCAAGTAGAGCACGGTATAAGAATGCCTTCCTAGTCCCTCCTGGCCCATCAATAAAGAAAATTTCACTTTTTTTGCCTGAACTCGTGATAACATGGAAGTATATGCATTATATATATTGTTCAGAATTGAGTGCTGATTCAGCATTGAGGTCTTCAATTGGAATTTGTATATCGAGTTCATCTTGAATTTCTCTAGGGTATGAAATTCCTTCTGAATTAGGGTTAGGTTGAATAGGTGGTAAATCAAATTTCTTGATATCCTTTCCCATGCTGTCTAAGAAGAATTTTATGTTGCAAAGGGTGTCATTTATCATCGAATTTTTTATAGCACCAGGTTTCCTTGAGAAGTCTTCAGATAATGTGTCAAGGTACCGATCTCATAATTTATTAACATCTGCGGGCTCACAGTGAACAAGTATGGTTGCAAACAAATGGCGAATGGTTGCTGACATTTAAAAGATGACAACTTCATCTAAGCATTCTCTATTGCTATTATTTGATTCCAATAAACCTAATTTCTGGGCTGATTGTTTGAATGATGTGCATTAAA
Source organism: Asparagus kiusianus (assembly GCA_022839385.1). Lineage (NCBI taxonomy): Eukaryota > Viridiplantae > Streptophyta > Magnoliopsida > Asparagales > Asparagaceae > Asparagus > Asparagus kiusianus. Next base: position 1,147 of record BQKN01052707.1, on the reverse strand, counting down.
TTCCATCCACGATCAATAAATTCTCAAATGAGGTAGGACATCTAATGTGAGTAAGTAAAAGTCGTAAGTAATATCTTTCCCCTTCAATTGGATAAGCACCATTTTACGACCTATCACTTGTCTTTGTTTTCTTGGATTCTAACGTTTTGTCGTCGAATCCCAAACATAAAATTTGGGAACTTCACAATACAATAACTCTTTTTCCTGGTCTTTTTCCTGGTCTTTTTCTGGTTTTGATTTGTTTGCTTCTTTAATTTTTGAACATAGTGTAAAAAATTCTGTAAGCATTATCTTGGAGATATGGTCCCAGCGGATGAGCTTCGATAGGTCTTGATTTTTCAATAAGAAACAAACTATTGATTCAGCAAGTGTAGTTGTAAGTTGATGATAACTGGGTAGATCTCATTAAGATAAAATTCATATATTCTCCACAAAGCTTCTTGAGCCGATACCCACCTTGCATCTTGTAATTTTTTTATTTCATTCACAAGTCTTCCTCCTTCATTACATTCAATGTTTACTGCTACTTTATCATGACCCTTGTATATATATTTGTAAAGGTACTTCACTGCTTTAATGCTTCAGCATATTTTAACATTAATGTGATAATTATAACATGTTGACAAATATGGATTGTAAGGTATAACCCACTGATTATTAAGGAATTTGCTACGAACCAACATTGTTTTGTTATCTTTCCTCCTCTTATAAATTGGGTAAGCATCTTTTGCTTGCACTTATTATGATCTAAATTCGCGAGGATAATGATATTTGCATTGTTAGACCCTAGATGGGGGTGATTAGGGTCTTATGCTAATCTAATCCGATTTTATGCTAATTAAAACTAATTAATAAATTATTCTTGCAAGAGAGCAAGAATATAAAATATAAACAAAGAGATATATCCTATATGGTAAAATATATGCAAGGATATATAAACTAATACAAAGGTGAAATAAAAAATCTACAAATATGATAAGGCAATTGACAATGGCGACAAGAATGTAATGAACACTAAGCACAAATGAAACGCCAAAGCAAACTCAAACACAAGCAAATAATCACGAAGTTTGGACCTTCCGTCCTACGTCTCCGCTCCCCACTCCCGGGGAGAAATCCACTATCACAACCGGGTTTTTTATGCTCA
>BQKN01052706.1:0-13865 GCA_022839385.1 Asparagus kiusianus | reverse complement strand
ACAGATCTGGTTGCCTATAAATAGGGGGTTGGTTCATTCATTTGGGATGACTTTTTGGGAGCCGAAACTCTGCCGAATTGAGATCTCATTCTTGAGTTTTGAAGGCTTGAAGACTTGGACATTCAGATCTGGTTCTTGGCGAGCATCCGCGTCACAAAAGACAGGAGTTCGAGAGAGGAAATCAGATCTGAGATCTACACGAGGTAATACTCCGGATCAAAGATTGGCCTTTGATCCCGAGAACTAAAGGCTACTATTTCCTTGGTGAAATAGTACCCACCGGCTGTTATTTCCTTCGTGAAATAGCACCCATCGAATCGTGTAGATCTGCCCGGATCTAGATCGCGCGGTGGTCAACGGATAAACCCCCAGCGCAGGCAAACAACCCACGCAAGGGAGCGACCGAAAAACAGGAGCTCGTGATTTGTTCGACAAATAAGGAAAGTTGTAATTTTTACTTTTTGTTGATTTCTTATAACCGGATCTTATAAAAAGACCGGATCTTTGTAATCGATAAACAATTACCGAGTGTGCAATGGAATCATCAATGAAGAAAGCTACGGTTTTCCATGCGAACAATCTGGCGACCACAGTGGGAGCCGCCGATCTTGCTGCCGAGATCGGAGCGTCGTAGTCGCGGATCTCGATCCCGGTCGTGGAGGAGGTCGAATACGAGTTCGACCAGCAGAAATACGAGGAGTACGTGTCCTCATCTGGATCAACCTCCCCCCGCAAGTCCAAAAAATCCCAGAAGTTCTCCTCCAGGAGGAAAGTTCATTGGTACGAAGAAGTTGAAGCTACCAACGATGACTTCACCCCGATTGGTGCCGAAGTTGCATCGGGTGAAGCTCCACCGGCCTCCAAGCAGGTCAAATCCGCCATTGAAGGCGTGGTGACTCTCTCTAAGAGAGCTCGCCAGAGGCAGCGTCAACGCCTTGCGAAACAATTCACAAAGGCCATGGAGTCTGTTGACGGGGTCCGCTACAATGCGGATCTGAAGAACAAGGGAGGCAAACAGCCTCAACAACAAATGAAGGGTAGCTCTTCCAAGCCGCCAACAATGGAATGGGTCTGTGTCAAACGGAACCGTTCAACACTCGAGGAGCGCATCCGTAAGCGCCGCGCACTATCAGCGCAGGCACGGGCTCAAGCTGAAGAAGCCCGTAGGAAGCTATAGAAGGAAGTGACAAAGAAGCCGCCACCAACCCGCAAAGTTTGGAGGCCTAAGTCCGAAGTGGCGACTCAGGCCAAAGAGCAACCTTTGCAGCCTTCGAAGCAGGTTCAACCGTCGACGAACCAAACGAAGTCGCCAACAATTCCCATGGCTACTCCGGGAAGTCACGCAGAATCATCCCGGAGAAAGAAGTTAGTTTTGGAGCGTCTCGGTTCACTTCCCGATGGACGATGCAAAGCTCCAGTTCAAGAACGTTTGGGGCCGATGAAGAAACCCTGAACGACTCAACATGCTGGAGGTCGTTGTCACTTTCAGCATGACGAAAAGTTCAAGGCAGCTGTGCACGCCAATTTGCGCATTGAAGTCCAGGAGCCCGTCGAGAATTCACGCCCACAAAGGCGCGTTTCGAGGCGCGTGACTCTTGAAAGCCCGAAGAAGGTAGTTCTCTCTCAGAAGGAAACGTTATCGTCTGATGACGATTGCGTTATACCTGAGGAATCGTGCCAATACATGATAGGTTGCTCCGACTTTCAAACGGACGAGCTGTACTATCATGCCGGGGGTACGAGCAAATCCAGAAAGAGAAGCCCTCGAAGGCTCGAAACTCAGTGCCCTTGTTCAAAGCTCATTCGAGCGGTACTGTCTGAGTGCAACTGTATCAAGGCAATCCCCGAGAGAGTTTCTGTGTTCGAAAGGCTCAGTACAGAAACGCCAAAACCAAGGCATAGGCGTTTCCGGCAAAGAAGAACGGTGGTCGGTGATGGAGAATTTCTGAGGGTCACCACCAATATGACCAGCAAGGGAACATCGGCTCAGGACAATCCCGAGGCGATTCCAGAGGTGCCCTGACGTGTAACTCGTCTACAGTCCGGAGCTATTATTCGTACAACGTATGGTAGGGTTCGGACAAGAGTACCTTCAGGAGATGAAGAATCAGATATCGGCTCGGCAATTGCATCTGATAATACCGTGTCCAGTGAAGGACAACCCCGTGAGTCATTCATGATAAGCGCGGAGCAAGTGGCCAAGATGCTCGAAGAAGCCATGGCCAAACAACAGGAGAGCTTCAGGTTTGAAATACAGATGGCCATGCAGAACATGAGAGAAATGCATGAGCAACAAATCCAGGCACTAACGAACCAGCAAGGCGAACCAAGCCGCCGTAATCAGGTTGTTCAGGAAGTTGAGAATGCGGGTGCGGATGAAGCTCGCAATACCAACAACCCTCCCGTTAATGCAGGGGGTAACAATGAGGATGCTAGTCACAACACCATGCTTCCGCCTCAGAATCGTGCTAACGAAGATACAGGTGAAAGTTTAAAGATCAAAAATCTCGAGAGCAAAATTAACACATTGATTTTCGCTCAAGAGATGAAAAAGACGGGCATTCCTTGTCCATACCCAAGAGAGTGGGAATCAATCTCATATCCGACGAAGTTCAGTCTAATTAACTTCACGCCGTTTAATGGGATGGGTTCACCCACTCAGCATTTGATTTACTTCAAATCACACCTGGGGGTAATCTCTGGCAATGAGCCTCTGATGGTGCGGTCATTCGTTGGCACTCTTCGCGGAGCCGCCTTCGATTGGTATCGCCGCCTCAAGCCAGGTAGCATAAACAGCTGGGACGACATGGAGACTAAGTTCCTCACAAATTTCTTCAATGACGACACCGAGATATCTATCGGATCGTTGCTCGATGAGAAGCAGAAGGACGGGGAGTTAGTCGACACCTTCGTCAAAAGGTTCCGGAACAAGGCGATGAATTGCCGGGACCCGATCACTGAGGAGTTCATCCTCCAGACCTACCACAACAATCTTTCATTGGACGTGTTGGAGGCAATGGGGACAGCACCGTCCAAAACGTGGAAGGATCTGAAGGTCCGAGGGGAGCAAGCTGAGCGATTCCTCAGGAGGAAGAAGGCGGAGAGAGGCCAACAAGCGGCGAATGCTCCGGCGCAGAATTTTAACCCAAAGGGATAAGATAAAGCTCATGCTAATGCAGTTGATGCTAACCAAACTTTTCAATTGCCACCTCAGCAACAGCAGCAGCAACGAGCGCCACAACAGTCGCAGTCGTAATGGCAACAACGGTCTCAGAAGCAGAAGTCTTCGGAACCGAGGTTTCCTAAAGTGTACTCTTTCAAAGATGACGAAGTTCCCAGCATCTTTAAGTACCTGTTGGAGAACAACAAAATCCAGCTGCCGACGATTGTGGATCAAGAAGGAGCCAGCAAAGTGACGGATCCAAAGTACTGCGTGTACCATAGAGCGGTCCATCACCCTACGAGGTCATGCTACCACCTCAAGGATAAGATCCAGGCGTTAATTGACGTGGGCGTCATAACCCCGAAGCCTGCTAAGAATGTGGGAGCAAACACAGTGTCGATCAGTTTTGGATCGGTGCCCACGACATGGTTCGAGCCGAAACGCGTCACCAAAGTGGGGATGAAGACGGTGAATGATGACCCACATGGACAGCGCCAAAAGGGACTTGTGCCACACACAGCCCCGAACGGCGAAATCCTCTGGGTTCATCCGGATCAGATTGAAGATAAGCAGTGGGCGACTTCTTCGAAAAGAAAGGGTAAAGGCAAAGCCTGCAACGCTACTTCCGCAATCTTCGAAGAGGATGGCAATGAAGCTCCTACCTTCCCGCTCTCTAAAGAAGAACAAGAAGTCTTTGCGACCCGGAGCAGAAATGAGTACCACTTCAACTATCCGTCGCCCAGTGACCAGTTAGCTGAGCAGGGGGTGACCAAACGGGGACCAGCTAAGACTCTCACAGAGCTGGGGGTGATTGCAGCTCCTAAACCGGCTGAAGATGTTCGACGACAGCCGACGGATCAGCAGAAGGAAAAGAGACCCCAAGAAGTGCAGAATCCGAAGCAGTCTCGTTTCAATCGTCCGATTAGAAGAGATAAACTGGAGAGCTCGAAAACTCCGCGGGTTTTCGATATCATGGCTCATTTAGCCAATATTCCAGCACGAATAACACTGTATAAGTTGCTGCGGTTGTCTAAAGAGACCAGGGAGGCATTACGCGAAGCCTTGGCCAATTCAGAAACATTCCTCACTCGGATCAAGCCGGCACCTGAAGAGCCAGAACCGTCAGTTCAACAATGCAATGTAGCGGCCAAGAACCTACCTTGCATCACCTTCACAAAAGAGGATATGCAGACGAAGAATTCGAACCATGATCGGCCCCTATACTTCGTCGGGTACATTGGCTCCAGCGAAGTCAACCGAATCCAAGTGGATCCGGGTTCCGCTGTTAGTATTATGCCACTTCGCCTAATGCATAGCCTTGGCATTCCCGTCAGCAAATTGGCGTCTACAGGCACGGTCATTTACGGGTTCAACACCAGCGGGTCAAGGCCTTTGGGAAAGATCCGGATAAAGTGCCAAATGGGTGATCTGAAGACGGAGCTCACGTGTTACGTGATTGATGCTGAGACATCATATAATTTATTACTGGGTCGGCCTTGGATCCATAGTAATGTTATAGTTCCCTCCACTCTCCATCAGTATCTGAAATATGTCGACACAGATGGTAGAGTCAGGACGGTGGTCGCGGATAAGCAACCATTTAAAGGGTTTGAGAATTATTTTACTAATTCTCTCCTTTATGGTAACGAATCCGATACGGAACCATCGGTCCAGGGCACGGACAGCGGAGAAGAAGCTGATTCCGAAGCCGGATTCGATTACAATGGTGGTTTTGTTTTAAATGACATTGTACCCTTTGTAATCAATCTTGACGATGAACAATCGTCAGATGGCAGTTGTAACTGGCAACTGGCCGATATTGAAATAAAAGATGATTTAGAGTACTCCTTATCTCTTGATGATGCGATAAAAGGATTAGACGATAAGCCTGAGTTATATACGCCGCTCCGATCATCTTATGTAACGAAGAAACACCTCCAACATTCTTTCGGAACGACCCTGATCGTTCCTGCCAAAATAGGAGGCTAAAAAGAAGTGGTTTACGGTAAAGGAGAGAGTTTTCCATTACCTAATCATTTCTTAAGAGAAGATGAGAATGAAGACAAACCTGGTCGACATTTATCTAAATATAGTCCGGAGGCGCGCAAGCTCATGGAAAAACAGTGATATGATTTCACACTCGGAGAGGGTTTATACTTCGATCGAGGTTCCCGTATTCCAGCCAAAGCGGCATATGTACCAAAAGGAAAACCGGATGACTATTACCGTCACAAAAGAGGCTTATGCTACGTTTCCTCGTCTGATGATGATTGTGGTTGGCAAATTATCGATCAAATTGCTAACAAGGCTAGGGATGGGTACTTGTCAGATCCCTCAGAATGGGACTCCGATACAAGTCTGGGGGAAGCATTCAAAGCCCTAATGGTGAACATGGCTACAGCTGATCCATCTACGATGGAGGACGACGATCAAATACCAACGTGGGAAGACCCATGGGTTCATCACCTAAACATGCAGTATGGTGATAGGTTTGAACAGAGGGAACCCCCCACCGAAGACAAAATAGTCCAAATTAATATGGGCAATGAAACCAACCCAAAACCCATATTCATCAGCGATAGTATTCCCCCAGATGAGAAGGAAGAATTAATTTCTCTCATCAGGGAATATATTAACGTCTTCGCTTGGAACTACGAGGACATGCCAGGGCTCGACCCCAATGTGGCGGTGCACCGCCTCGATATCAAGTCGGATGCCAAACCTGTCAAACAACAGCAGAGACGGTTTTATCCGCAGATTATGGAAGCCATTGAGGCAGAGGTTAAGAAGTTGATCGACTCAGGATTTATCCGAGAGGAGCAACATCCAGACTGGTTAGCTAATATCGTCCCAGTCATGAAGAAAAATGGTAAGATCAGGATATGCATCGACTTCAGGGACCTGAATGTGGCATGTCCGAAAGACGACTTTCCCCTCCCAATCACGGACGTCATCATCGACAATACGTGCGGATTCGAGAGGATGTCCTTCATGGATGGCTTTTCGGGGTATAACCAAATCAAGATGCACCCGGATGATGAGAAGCATACAGCGTTCAGAACGCCCCTCGGTGTCTTCTGCTACACAGTGATGCCTTTCGGTCTAAAGAATGCAGGCGCCACATACCAACGAGCGATGACGAAGATTTTCCAGAAGCACCTCAGGAAAACGGTCGAGTGCTACGTTGATGCTTTCGTTGTAAAAAGCCGCAACAAAGAAGATCACATCAAGGACTTGAAGACGATGTTCGATTTCATGCGAAGTCATCAATTGAAGATGAACCCCACCAAAACCTTCCTTGGAATATCCAGCGGAAAATTCCTGGGATTCGTCGTCACCACTAAAGGCATACATATTGATCCTGACAAGGTGAAGGCGATACATGAACAGCAACCACCGAGGAATCTAAGGGAACTCAGAGGATTGCAAGGGCGTTTAGCTTACATCCGATGGTTCATCTCAAATCTCTCTGGGAAGTGCCAACCGTTCTCTAAGCTAAACAAGAAAGGTGTGTCGTTTATTTGGGACGAAGCCTGCCAAAAAGCACTCGAAGATATCAAGACGTATCTGACGAACCCTCCTGTTCTTGTCGCACCAAAATCAGGTAAACCGTTCTTGATTTACATCAAGGCGATGAACCATTCGATAAGTGCTTTATTAGCACAAGACGATGATAATGGTCACGAACAGGCAGTTTATTATTTAAGTCGGACTTTGGTAGGCGCTGAGTCCCGATATCCGATGATTGAGAAAGAATGCCTCGCATTGGTATTCGCGGTACAAAAGATGCGGCATTACTTGGTCGGACAAACGATTTACGTTATCTCTAACGTTAATCCAGTAAGGGTATTTATGACGCAACCGGGTTCGATGAATTGGCGGTTAGCGAAGTAGGCCCTTCTCTTGTCCCAGTATGACTTGCACTTCAAACAGCAAAAGTCGGTCAAAGGACAAGCGATTTGTGATCTTTTAGCGGCAAGCCCGACAACAGATACGGCAGAAGTATATGATGACTTGCCGGATGAAACCCACGAGGTTAACACCACATCGCATCAACAAGTATGGCAATTATACTTTGATGGTGCTTCGAGAGCAGTTAATAAGGCAGTAACCCCCGGATGTCCTAAAGTCTCCTCTGGGGTTGGAGTTGTCTTAGTTTCCCCAGGGAAGCATGTGATGCCTCGGGCTTATTCATTGACTGGTCCGTGCTCCAATAATGTAGCCGAGTACAACGTGCTCCTTATTGGACTCAGTTTCGCCAAGGAGCTGGGGGTCAAATATCTCGAAGCTTTTGGGGATTCTCAATTGATAATCAACCAAGTCCGTGGAGAGTATGAAGTCAGGAACCAAGACTTGATCCCGTACCACCAGGAGGCCGTCAAAATGGCAGATTCTTTCGAAGAATTCTTTATCGAATACATCCCACGTCTCCAGAACACTTATGCGGATGCACTGGCGGCACTAGCAGTATCACTCGTGCAGCCGCCCGAGACTGAACTGCTAGTCACAGTAAGATCGCATCAACTCTGTATACCCATATACAATATGGATATCGAAGAGGAAGATGATAGAAACATAAACGCCAAGGAGGTGAACTCAACTCAAATTGGGTCTGAGTCCCGAGATTGGCATTTTCCCATCATTGACTACGTCCAATATGGTATTCTGCCGGAGGATGTAAAAGAAAGAGAATCTATCCGCCGAAGAGCACCAAGGTTCTTTTATAATTCCGAGACCCGTACATTATACCGTCGAGGGTATGATGATTTGCTCCTCCGATGCCTTTCGAACGAAGAAGCAGAAGAAGTTCTTAAGGAAGCACATGAAGGAGAATGCGGTGCGCATCAGCCTGGTCCTAAGCTGTATGATCGCATCAGAAGAATGGGATACTTTTTGGCCAACAATGGTCCGTGACGCGATCGAATACGCACGAAGATGTCACGCCTGTCAAGTGCATGCAAATTATATGCACCAACCACCGGAGCGGTTACACACGTCAACCACTTCCTGGCCATTCGAGACATGGGGTATGGACATTGTCGGTCCTATTTTCCCCCCTTCAGTCAAAGGTGATCGGTTTATTCTCGCAATCACGGATTACTTTTCAAAGTGGGCTGAAGCAATTCCTCTTAAGGAAGTGAAGACGAACAACGTCATCAATTTCATCAAGCATCATGTCATATACCGACACGGCGTGCCAAGACAAATCATTCATGACAACGGTCCGCAGTTCATAAGCAACGATTTTGTCAGATTCTACGACAAATTCAAGATTCAAGATGTTTCGTCGACAGCTTATTATCCCGCTGCGAATGGATTAGCTGAAGCTTTCAAAAAGACGATCATTAAGATTCTATCAAAACTCGTGAAAACCAATAAACAAGACTGGGATGATAAACTCGATGAAGCACTCTGGGCTTATCGCACCACCGTACGCACACCTACGGGAGCCACCCCGTATTCGTTGGTATACGGATGTGAAGCTGTGCTACCGTTGGAGATTCAAATCCCGTCACTTCGGATCGCTCTCGCAACTGAGATGTCGACAGAAGAACAGCATCGAAAACGTCTCGAAGAACTCGAGAGGTTGGATGAAAGGCGCTTGGATGCTCAACAACACATTGAGTTTTATCAAGCCAGAATATCTAGGGCTTTTGACAAAAGGGTCCGGCAGAGATGCTTCAAGGAAGGAGATCTGGTCCTCGCTGCTCGCCGACCGATAATCCTCAATTCCAAGAAGAAAGGTAAGTTCGAACCCAAATGGGAAGGACCGTTTGTGATAGACACAGTCTACTCAAACGGTGCATATCACCTCGTTTCTCTAGAGGGCGTCAGGCAATTAATGCCAATAAATGGGAAGTTCCTGAAAAAGTACTATCCTTAGTACATTCGAGATAACCCATTTATCGGGAAGTTCCTTGAAGAATATTCCATTTGATATTCTAGAGGATAATCCAAAATTGTTCTACCACCAAAATCCCTCACTAATCAATTTCAATTGACAGTGAGTCCACCAAAGCTGTCTTTCTGGTCCAAACCACAACCAAATTTCCCCTCTTGATTCTTTCCACGAACAAGAGGCCCACTTCCAATTCAGAGTCTCCTTTCGATAAACGAAAGAACTCCCCTCCTTTCTCATTGGTTAAACCTCTTCATGGTTATAACCAGAGTTGAAACTTCATTTCGATAAACGAAAAACTCATCTAGATAACCGATCCTATAAAAGGTAGGCTTATTTAGATCTTCCGGATTCTCGGAGTGGAGATCCCACTTCTAGTTCCTTTCTTACACTGAAAATAGAATATAAAATTCTTCCTTTCCAGAATCAAGGAACAGAATATAAAATTCTTCCTTCCTTGTTCGGGGAATAGAATATAAAATTCTTCCTTCCCCACACCAATCCTTTTCCAAGAATTTAGGATTCATCCTAGGAAGTTTATCCCGAATCCTAAGCAGGGATTGTTGGCCTTCTTGTTTTGATGATGTTTAACAAACAATTTACTTCTAATGTTGTTTGTCTAGTGTTTGTGTTTTCGTATCTATTCTAGGCAAACAACGTTGTTGGAGGATGGATGGAATCGAGCCATAACGACGATATCAAATGGAGGTTGGCGGAATTGTGGAGTGAAGCAACGTCAATTCAAGTTAAAGATCCAATTACAAGCTTCATCCGCAACGTGTACCAAGTTGAGCTCAATGAAGATCAAGAACAAGCTTGGGTAACTTAGTTTAGGTTTTATATTATGTGTGTTAAGTACTCTAAGCTCAAATTTTCTATACACACACATTATATTGGTTTTCATACATATATATAGTGATATATATGTATATATATACATAAGTTTTGGTTTCTATGTATATAGTTATATACAAGTTTTGGTTTTGTATATATACAGTTATATATATATACACATATGTTTTTGGGTTTATATATGAAACAAATGAATAGGATTGGAAAATACTATGTTGTTTCATGTTTACGTGCCTATATATGATTTCGTCTTTAACAAGTTATATTTAATGAAATCATATTTAGTATTTTGAATATATTGCATAGAATATGCAATCTTATGAAAATATTGTATTTCTAGGTTATAGACTTCATAACAACATGTTGTATCTTTTATCAAGTCTATACAATCATTTCATAAGGTTTCAAAATGTTGTTTGAGTCAAAATATCAAAATAACAATTTCCATGTTTTCATGTTTTTGAACATATTTGCAAAATGATGATATCTTTCATTTGGGAAGTCCTTTTTCGAAACCAGTCACGGTAGCATGTTTATTATCATGTCTACAATCATTCCCCAAAGTTTTACATTTTTTGGAATTTATTTGATATTTTTAAACAGTGTTTTAAGATCAGCTGAACAGTTTTCATTTTCTGTCATATCCGTTTTCGGTCGACCGCACCGGTCGACCGAACCTAAGGTCAAAAGTTCACTGTGCCGACAGATAGTCGTCGGTCGACCGGTCCGGTCGACCGATGAAATTTTAGGTCGACCGATGACTTTTCCGGTCGACCGACAGGCGTTTCGTCAGCTGCTAACGGCTAGTTTTTTGACCGTTGCCTTGGGGTTTTTTCTGTCATTTGACTTGGGTTTTTGGCTGAGTTGTGAGAGGGTATAAATACCCATTTCTGATGTCTTTTCAAGAGTTAATCAATAAGTTTTTAAACCAAGTATTAAACAAGGGTTTAAACAGTTTTAGTTTGGTTTAAGTGTGTTTGGGTTTTGTTTACAAAGGAGGAAGCCTTACTGCAGATTGGGGGATTCTTTCTCAATCTTCTTCATCATCTTCTTTGTGTTTTAGAGAAGTTTTTCTAAACTCAAACTCTAGCTTTATACTTATATAACTGTTTGATTATCATTGCTCTTAAGCTAGATTTTATATTTGAGTTTAGTTGAATTGATTTTATTTACTCATTGTTACACACACCCACATTGAGCTTTTAGTATTTACATACATAGTATAGTTGGGTGGTGAGTGATTGTAACATTGAGTTGTGCTTTAATTGTGTTCTCATCTATTGTAGAGAACAAATTCATATTTGTTACTTTGTGAGATTGTAAAGTTTTCGGTGAGCTAGAAAACCGAGTGTGTAGTTCCTAGAGGAGAGGAACGGAGACGTAGGTCGAGGGGACTGAACTCCGTGAAGAAAATTGTGAGGAGTGACGTTGTTCGGTGAGCGTTGAAAACCGACACTGTGAGGTGTGTAGAAGTTCCGGCTTCCAAACCGGGTTGTGATAGTGGATTTCTCCCCGGGAGTGGGGAGCGGAGACGTAGGACGGAAGGTCCGAACTCCGTGATCATATTGTGTGTTTGAGTGTGCTTTGGCGTTTATTTATACTTGTGTTTATGTTTCTTATCGCCATTGTCATTAGCTCATTATTTATATGATCCACTATCTAGTTCATATTGTTTACCCTTGTGTTAGTTGACATATCCTTGCATATATCATATTGAATATCTCTTTGGTAGGATATATCATCTTGTGTTGGTTTATATATCCTTGCACCTATTTCTATCATATAGGATATATCACCTTGTGTATATTGCATATTCTTGCACATAACTCTTTGTATATCTATCTTGCAAGAATACACTTGTTAATTAATTTTAATTGGCATTTAATCGGATTAGATTAGCATAAGACCCTAATCACCCCCCCTCTAGGGTCTAACAGGGATAAGTCTGCACCTAACACGCGCTGCCGGTTTAGTCTTTCTCCGCAGAAGAAGACACCAGAGTTCGATTCTGGGGTATTTTATCTTGAAACCTAAGCGGGGATAAGTCTGCGCTTAACCCGCGCTGCCGGTTAGTTCTTAACCGTTAAAAAGAACACTCGCCCACATATTCAACATTGTGGCAGGTTGTTATTAATAACGCCAAAATCCATGCCTTACACGCATGGGGAATTACATCCTGAATCCTAATAAAGGATATGCCGACGCCTAACACGCGTCGCCGATTTAGTCTTTGTCCGTAGAAAAAAACACCAGAGTTCGATTCTAGGGTATTTTATCCTGAAACCTAAATAAGGATAAGTCAGCGTCTAAAACACGTTGCCGGGTAGCCTATTCCCGTAACAATGGCGAAGTCTACGTATTCAAAGTCGTAGCACAAAGTCTAAGGGAGTTCATTCCTTTAGCACAACGTTACATGCAGAACGGATTTAGACAATCCGCATGCTAGCCCGACTCAAACGGTAGTCGGTAAAGGCTAATCAAATCCGTTGAAGGCTGGGATTTAGCCAAAAATCCTAAAGTCAACGCCTAACACGCGTCGCCGGGTAACCTATTCCCATAACAAATGGTAAAGTCCACGTATTCAAAGTCGTAGCACAAAGTCTAAGGGAGTTCATTCCTTTAGCACAACGTCACATGCGGAACGGACTAAAACAATCCGCATGTAAGCCCGATTCAAACGGTAATCGGTAAGAGCACGTCAAATCCGTTGAAGGCTGAGGATTTGCCAAAAATCCTAAGTCAACGTCTCATACACGTTGCTGTTTAGTCTTTTCACAGGAGAAAGACGAAGTCTACGTATTCAATATCGTAGCACTAAAAGGGTTAACTCTTTTAGCTTAACGTCACATGCGGAACGGACTTAAACAATCCGCATGCTAGCCCGACTCAAATGGTAGTCGGTAAAGGCTTATCAAATCCGTTGATGGCTGAGAATTTGCCAAAAATTCTATGAATGCGAGTCATTGACACATCAATTTTATAAATTGGTCTCGTGACTCAAGTATATGCCACGCTCCAATTCCTTAAGAGCTTAAACTGTGTATACTCCAGCAGACGTACGAGTATAAACTGTGTCAAACGCCGGACAACGTGTTATAATGAAGCCTGGACACCGGACAACGCGTCACCAGGAAGCTCAAACACTAGACAACGCGTTGTAAGTGAAGATTCAATGCTGACGACTGATGGTTAGTTCTGTGTTGAAGCAGTAAACTCGAGCTAAATAGGCAAGAAATCAAGAATCGACTTCAAGTTCAAAATTCCGACAGACGGTCAGACAATGAATGCAGCACCGGAACCTTTTCAAGCATTCGACAAAGCACCGAATAGCCTGGTGGATTGAAAGAATCGAGAACAGAAGCCATTCCAAAGCCCCGTTATACCGATTGAAGGTGGGGACGATCATATCCAAAGTATTCCAGACTCTTCTATAAAAGAACGAGGCTGGAAAACTTTGGAGGGGGTATCTGTAGGCGTATAAAACTGCCTATAGGTCCCTTAACATAGCTCGACGAAGCCGATCGACAAACAGACCATCGAGCAACATATCCAAACACGACCGTTAGCCCGCAAACACCGAAGCCAAACGATACGCGACGAAGCGGACTAACGAGGCTACGAAGCTGACGAATCGCACGCGAGCAACGGAATGCATCCATTCGCGTGCAGAATCAAGCCAACGGTTCGGGGAGTCAACGAGTCATCCAAACAAGAGCGAACTCGGATGAATCACGATCGAATCAAGATTAGTTTTGGACTCGAATTTAGAGGTGGATTTACTGCCAAATCAGGAACCGGATTTACTGCCAAATCAGGTCAAACGAATCAAGTCCGAACGAGTCAACCACACAACCGAATCACGGACGAAACCGAAAGACAGAAGACAACCAAACCCAACACCTAGAGGGGCTCGGCCAAAGCCGAGCCACCTCAAGGTGGCTCAGCAAAGGC
>BQKN01052702.1:0-21155 GCA_022839385.1 Asparagus kiusianus | reverse complement strand
CCCCCACTTAGGCGCGGATTATGGGGGCGGTTACACCCCTGATCCCCCTATAAATATCAACAAACTTAACAGAGTTAGGGATCGGATTTTGGATAATCAGATCTTGAGAGGCTTAGATCGGATTTTCTGGGAGAAAGAGTTGGAGATTTAACTCTTTATACAGTCTGGGGAATCAACATCCAAGGGAGAATCCAGACATTATATATTTGGCTAATTAACCGAATCATCTTCGGTTCAGATAACTCTTGTCATCAGAGTTTATTATTCGCCCTGAGTTATAATACTCGGCAAGAGTCATCAACTATAAAAAATCAGTTGTTCCAGCAAGTTGAAGTATTCAGATCGTCAACGAGAAGCAAATTCGACGCGAGCATTCGAAGGAAGCATCTCATCGCCACCGTGAAGAACCCAGTCTTAAACAAAGGAGAAAATCAAATTTATTTTCTTCTCTTTTGTACCCCGGAATTCAAATTGTAATTGAGAATTGAGAGAGTTGTAATCATTCTTTTTCTAAGCAGTTAGAGAGAATAAAATCAAATACAATTCTTTTTACTATTCTTCTTGTTACAAAATTTCCAACAAACAAAAGATGGCGACTCCGCTGGGGACAAGCTTCACTGACGAAGAAGTGGTGGTGCAATCTGATGCTCACCTCGCTGGAATGACCGTTGAGACCCTTGTAGTTGAATTTGATCAAGCCAAATATGAGGAAGCTCTTTCCTCTGGATCGTTGAGCCCCAAAGTCAGGCGCCACACCCAGAAAGCTTCTACAGAGTTCCAGCTCGCTGCAGAGAAGCCGAAGAAAGCCCTCTCCTTCGGCCAAAGCCTCAAACTCGCTCTGCAGGTTGAAGATCCTATACCCGCGTCAAAATGTGTAGTGGGTAGCAAAAGGCCTCTGGTGCAGGAAGATTTAACCACTGTCAATAATGACGCGGCTAAGATCCTGAAGCAAGTCAAGAAGAACGCAGCTCGAAGACGGAGGAGATCCATCCGACGAGCACATCTTCGCGAAAACCGATCCGCGGTTCAAGGCAAAGGTTGCGTTTCCAAAACCTCGCCTAAAGATTGCGTTCCTCTGCCAGAACGCATGCTTCGCGGCAATGAGCCCAATTACGAGCCGCGAGTAATACAACTTAAACGCGACCCTCAGTGGTGCGTTGTACCTCCAAAACACAGTACTGATAAGAACGCACCTGATGAGTGCGTTCAGATAAAACGAGACCCCAAGAGGTCTGTTGCTAAACGCAGGTTCAAGCCTGATGTTCTCAAACCACAACGCTCTTGCGTTTCAACTCCAGGATGCAATGTGGTCCGAGAGGGACAACATGGGTTGAAGATTCATGTGCAGCAAGAACCAGCCTCGTCCAGTCAAGGACAGGGGGTTGCGTTCCCAATAGATAATTCTCAAATTTCTGATTTGCGAGAATTACTTTCTAGAGGGAAACCACCACAACAATCAGCTCACTCATGTCATTGTGAGAAGATCATTTCAACAGTCCTTTCCGAATGCCAATGTTGTATACCTGAGCCTCGCAGGTCTGTATTCGATAGGCTGTCCAACGTCGCAAGACCCACCAAAAGACGACGTCATCAAAAGAAGAGAGTTTCTGAAACCGAATACCCTCAGGTCACCATCAACATGACTGGCAGAGGGAAAGCCCGGCATCCTAGTCCTGACGAATCTGAAAGAAGCCATTCCCCGACCGTTCGAGAAATCTGCGACGAATTTGAAGGAGTGTATCGACATACCCGGACACGGACGGGAGCAATCTGCCCGGTCGACTACCAGAAGTTGGCCAAAGGAATTACTTCTGATGATGAACACTCGGCAATCGTCGAATCCCAATCCTCGAGTTCTGTTGGAATGCGAGGAGTCTCCGCTTACATGACTAACAACCCCGAAGATTTAGCTAAAACAGTTAATGAACACCATATTATGCTTCATGCACAGCAGGAGACGCTCCTCCAATTGAAGGACATGTTGGCCCAGCTCCTCGCCGAAAAAGGCCAAAAACCCGAACCTTCTCGGAAGACAACTTCGAAAGGAAAACAGAAAGTACTGGAGCACGAGACTCACAATTTGGAGTCTTCTTCCGAAAATGAGAAAGAAACGGAGAGAGAATCGAATCTCCAATCAAACAAAGTAGATGAGCTAGAAGCCCGCCTTAACGCAATGGCCAACAGAAGCGAGCTTCGCGAAGAAGGAGTGATACGGCCTTATCCTGCAGAGTGGGATACAGCTCCATATCCACCAAAGTTCAAGGCCCCAACCTTGCAACCATTTGACGGCACTGGATCACCGAATCAGCACATCTACTACTTTAAGTCCCAGACTGGAGATGTGGTGGCAAACGATGCCATCTTGACTCGACTATTCATCGGTACCCTCAAGGGTGTAGCCTTCGAATGGTTTATGAAGTTGCCTGCCGGTTCTATTCAGAAATGGATAGACTTGGAAAGGTTTTTCTTAGCGAGATTCTTCGAAGATGACACGGAGGTCTCCGTTCCGACTCTTCTCGCCACCAAACAGAGAAAAGGAGAGTCCATCAAAACCTATGTGGAGAGGTTCCGCAGTATGGCATTACGATGCCCATCAGGTATGACTCAGTCAACCATAGTTGAAACTTGCAGGCACAATCTGCAGACTCAGCTCCTTGCCCAGATGGGGGTAGCAGAGTGTCGTTCCTGGAGACAACTGGTGTCGCAAGGGGAACAAGCCGAAGAGATTATTGCTCGAATTAAAGCTGAAGAAGAACCACAACCCAAGCCGCAACAACAACGCAATCAGAACAATGCCCAGCGGTCTAAGGGGAAAGAGACTCTCGCAGCTGATTACACGCAAGTGCCACCGCCCACTAAGCAAGGCAAGGCCCCGAATCAACAAAGGGCGCCCAAGCAATACTCGTTCAAAGAAGAGCATGTGGACACTCTGTTTCAGCTTCTTCGAAAGAACAACAAATTGCAACTCCCTGAAATCAGGAAGCCAGACGAAGCAGGGAAGGTAGATGACCCCAACTACTGTCGCTATCATAGGTTCTTGGGACATCCTACCAGGAAATGTTATGTGTTCAAGGACATCTTGCAAAATCTGGTAAACGCAAATGTACTCACCTTGAAGCCCGAACAAAAGACTGTATCTACCAACATGATAGCAGTCCAGTTTGGCGACTTCCCTCCAGTGGCAACCGCGAATGGTGTAGTCCACATTCCCAAAGGGGAAATGCACTTGAAGAATACCGACATGCATAATCAGAAAGGCAGGGGGTTGATACCTCTCTCTACCCCAAAAGGAGAGATCATGTGGGTCCATCCCGATTTGATTAAAGATCAACAGTGGACGAATACCTCGTCCAAGAAGAAAGGAGACAAGGCTAAATCATCCAACATGATTAGCCCTTCCATGACTGAGAATGATGATCATCTCAAACCTCTCACCGACTCAGAGGAAGAAAGAATTGTCCTGGCAGCATACCCAGGAGACAACGCTGGCACTCGGTCAGGAAAGACTTACTTGAGGGACTACACCCAGAATCCTCAAGAAACTGAAGAACAGCTACAGGACGCTGGGGGTTCTGCACCAAAGAAACCCATGGATAAAGGAAAGCAGAAAGAGCTCCGTTTCAATAGAAATCTTCACCAGGAGCGTGGGGAGTCAAGCGAGCCTTTCCAATTCAATGTCATGGCACAGCTGGCCAACATACCCGCCAGGATTACTTTATATGAGCTATTGAGGTTGTCTAAATCTACCAAGGAAGCTCTGATTGAAGCTTTGAAGAACACGGAGAGTTTCATCACTCAAGTTACTCCGATACCTGAAGCGTCCGAAGATCAGTCGTGTCTGCAATGTCTGCAAGCGGCAAGAAGTCTACCATGCATATCTTTTACTCAGGAAGATATGCAGGTCCAGCACAAGCACGATAGACCCCTATATTATACAGGGTACATCGGATCATCAGAAATCAGCCGCGTTCAAGTTGACCCAGGCTCAGCACTCAGCATCATGCCATACAGAGTTATGCAAGTCATAGGGATTCCCATACATCGGCTGAATGCTACTCAAACTACCATTTTCGGGTTCAATGCTAATAGTACCCAACCTCTGGGAAAAATCAAGCTTAGATGTCAAATTGGAGACCTCAAGTCAGAAGTAACTTGTTATATCATCGATGCGGACACGTCTTATAATCTCTTACTAGGACGCCCATGGATACATGCTAACCGCATTGTCCCATCTACTCTACACCAAGTTATGAAGTATGTCAACGATGAAGACAAAGTTCGAACACTGATTGCGGAAAAATACCCTTTCAGAGGAGTAGAAAATTTCCACACAGATTCGGTCTTCTATTCGGAATCGCAAGAGAAAGAAGACGTTGACAGCGGCAACGAAGCGGATGTTGAACCAGACCCCGAGGAAGATTGTCCATGGGAGTTGAACTTTGATGTAATGAGTGTAGTTGAGAACAATAATAATGTACCGAGTGAGGGCGAGTGGTGCATTAATGAAGATTTCATTTTGGCGTACTTGTCTGATGATTCTTTTAAAGTTGAACAAACAGGTACCAATCCATGGCGTGTGCTTTGTGCGGAAACATCTCTCACATTGCCAGTTAAGCCACCTTTCGCTTCAGACGAAGAAGTCGAAAATGTACAAAAGGCTTTCTTCAAAGTTTCGCCTAGAAGGAAAAGGCAGAAGCCGATTCATTTCGGTAAAGTTAAACCCGAACCACTCAAACGGGGAAGTTCTGAAGAGGATGATGGAGTGCCTCAATTCCATTATCACGAACCTAACTCCGTCCAACTAATGAAACAGATGGGGTACAACTTTAACGAAAAACAAGGTTTAAACTTTGGGAAAGGAAGACGAACACCAATTCGAATGTCTCTCACTCCCGAAGGAAAACCGCCGGATTATTATCAAAAGACCAGAAGAGGCTTGGGCTATGTCACAACGCCTCCTGCCTCAGAAAATGAAATCAGTAATTACCTGCGGCAAAATCATTCATCTGGAACACCCTCCTGTGAATCTGACGTCAGCGTCGGACCTTTCTTTAAAGGCTTGACTGTGAACATGGTGTCAACTAGTCACCCAGATGAAGACGCAGAGGGAGATGAAGAGTTAATCGAGTCGGCCGACGATTCTTGGATCAAACGTCTTAACATTTTGTGGGATATGCGTTTTGAACAACGCGAACCGCCCACCGAAGATAAAGTAATCCAGGTCAACATGGGGGATGAATCTGACCCTAAGCCTATCTTTATAGTTGAAGATTTATCATCATCCGAAAAAGAGGATCTTATATCTCTCGTCCGAGAATATATAGATGTCTTCGCCTGGAATTATGAGGATATGCCGGGTCTCGACCCAAAAGTGGCCATGCATCGTCTTAACATTGATCCGGATGCCAAACCCGTTAAACAACAACAACGTCGGTTTCGTCCCGAGATCATGGAAGCAATTGAGTCCGAAGTGAAGAAGCTCATAGACTCAGGCTTTGTGAGGGAAGAACAACACCCGGATTGGGTAGCCAACATTGTTCCAGTCCCTAAGAAAAACGGTAAGGTCCGCATATGCATCGATTTTCGTGACCTTAACGCAGCTTGTCCAAAAGACGAGTTCCCGCTTCCTATCACGGATGTTATGATCGATAACACCTGCGGATATGAAAGAATGTCCTTTATGGATGGATTCTCTGGGTATAATCAAATCAAGATGCACCCAGATGACGAGAGACATACTGCATTCAGAACACCACTGGGGGTGTATTGCTATACAGTGATGCCCTTCGGCTTGAAAAATGCAGGCGCGACTTATCAACGTGCAATGAACTCCATCTTCCACGAACATCTGCGTAAGACGATAGAGTGCTACGTTGATGACATAGCTGTGAAAAGCCAATGTAAAGGTGATCATCTTACGGATTTGAAGACTATGTTCGATCATGCGAACACATCAACTGAAGATGAACCCGACAAAATCTTTCCTTGGGGTCTCAAGCGGAAAATTCCTGGGATTTATTGTCACGTCTAAGGGAATTTCTCTTGATCCAGAGAAGATCCGCGCCATCCAAGACATGCCACCTCCGAAGAGTCTGAAAGAACTCCGAGGTCTACAAGGGAGATTGGCCTACATCCGGAGATTCATATCTAATCTTTCGGGGCGTTGCCAGCCTTTCTCTAAGCTCATGAAGAAAGGAGTATCCTTTGTTTGGGATGGGGAATGTCAAAAAGCATTCGAAGAGATTAAGAGATATCTTACTCAACCGCCAGTTCTTGTAGCTCCAATATCAGGCAAGCCATTCCTGCTATATGTGAGAGCCATGGAACACTCTCTAGGAGCCTTGTTAGCCCAGAACAATGATCAAGGTCAAGAGCAAGCCGTCTATTACCTAAGCAGGACCATGATGGGAGCCGAACACCGGTACAATCCGGTTGAAAAAGAATGTCTCGCTTTGGTATTCGCGATTCAAAAGATGCGACATTATCTTGTTGGACAGACAATTCACGTCATCTCCAAGGTGAATCCCTTGAGAGTCCTAATGACTAAGCCATCATCTTTAAACTGCCGACTAGCAAAATGGGCCATTCTCTTATCGCAATACGATATGCAATTCATGCCCCAAAAAGCGGTCAAAGGTCAAGCGTTGGCAGACTTTTTAGCTGATCACCCGGTGACAGGGACATCCAAATTGTATGAAGGGTTACCTGATGAAGTCGCCGAAGCTTGTGTCACTCGAGAGTCTATGCAAATTTGGAAACTATTCTTCGACGGTGCATCCAGAGCAAATCCTCATGGAGCAATTACTGCGGGAGTTGGGATAGTGTTCGTATCTCCAAGTGGTCACGTGATCCCCAGAGGATTTTCCCTAATCGAGCCTTGCACCAACAATGTGGCGGAATATAATGCTCTGTTGCTAGGAATGCAATTGGCCGAAGAACTTAACATTCGACATCTCGAGGCTTACGGTGATTCTCAACTCATCGTGAATCAAGTTCGAGGGGAGTACGAAGTGCGTCATGAGGACTTAATCCCGTACTACTTCGCAGTGCTGAAGCAAGCTAAGAAATTTGAAGGATTCTTTATTGACTATATTCCACGAGCTCAGAACGCTTACGCGGACGCTTTAGCCTCATTGGCGACTTCTTTGGCATTACCGCCAGGGGCCGAGACAACAATCCCAGTCACAGGGCGTGAATTATATTGCTCCAAAATTCCTAAAGAGGAAAACTGAGATAAGGCAACGACAGAAGAAGTCTGTGCGACCTCAATGGAATTAGAAGCCAGGGATTGGCGATTTCCGTACATCGACTATGCCATATATGGAATCTTACCTGAGGATCCCAAGGAAGCGGCCACTATCAAGCGAAAGGCTCTCCAATTCTATTATGACGTAATTTCGCAAACCCTGTATCGTAAATCGCATGACGGAGTTTTGCTTAGGTGCCTCTCTCGAAAAGAAGCAAAAGAGGCCCTAAAGGAAGCTCATGAAGGAATGTGCGGAGCTCATCAACCAGGAGCCAAACTGGGCGATCGTCTCCGAAGAATCGGGTATTACTAGCCAAAAATGTTTTCAGATGCGGCAGACCATGCTAAACGTTGTCATGAATGCCAGATTCATGGGGATTTTATCCACCAAGCACCGGGAAATTTACACCCTACATCTGCATCCTGGCCATTTGAGGCATGGGGTATGGATATCGTCGGTCCGATTTCTCCTCCGACTTCTAAGGGACATCGGTTTATTTTGGCCGTGACCGATTATTTCTCCAAATGGGCGGAAGCAATCCCGCTAAAAGAAGTCAAGACTTCAAATGTGATTAAGTTCATCAAACATCATGTCGTCTACCGTTTTGGAGTTCCAAGACGAATAGTGCACGACAACGGGACACAATTTGTCAGCTTCGGATTCCAGAGATTTTGTGATAAATTCAGGATCCAAAGTGTAGCATCTACGGCATATTATTCACCAGCGAATGGTCTTGCGGAAGCCTTCAACAAAACCATCGTGAAGCTTCTTAAGAAATTCGTTTCTAAAAGCCGACGCGATTGGGACGAAAGACTCGGTGAGTGCTTATGGGCATACCGAACAACAGTGAGAACCTCTACCAGAGCTACGCCATTCTCTCTAGTATACGGTTGTGAAGCAGTACTACCACTCGAGATTCAGATCCCTTCTCTGAGAGTCGCGATTACAACGGGACTTACAGATGAAGAAAAACATCAGCGACGTTTGCAAGAACTTGAAGCCCTAGATGACAAGCGACTTCAGGCTCAACAGCAGATTGAATTATATCAAGCCCGTATTTCTAAAGCCTACAACAAAAAGGTTAAAGAACGGGTCTTCAGGAAAGGCGATCTAGTTTTGGCTAATCGACGACCTATGGTGACGACTCACAAAACTAAAGGGAAATTCAATCCCAAATGGGAGGGACCTTTTGTCATAGAGACAGTCTACTCCAACGGAGCCTACCGTCTCATTAATAAGAAAGGCGATAGACTTATGATGCCAATTAATGGGAAATTCCTCAAGAAGTATTACCCTTAATCTGCAAGGCTCTCAAGTCTAACTGGGGGTTGAT
Organism: Asparagus kiusianus; assembly: GCA_022839385.1. Classification (NCBI taxonomy): domain Eukaryota; kingdom Viridiplantae; phylum Streptophyta; class Magnoliopsida; order Asparagales; family Asparagaceae; genus Asparagus; species Asparagus kiusianus. Next base: position 12,575 of record BQKN01052702.1, on the reverse strand, counting down.
TATTAATAAATTGTTCTCCTACTTTGTATGCCGTCAAGTTAACATTACACCTCTGACGATTTAAAGATCATTATAATAAAGGAATTTTCCAATTGTTTCCAGATAGCTATCAGCATAGTCTGTTTGGTGAAAAAGTCCTAATTTTTATTACGTTCAACTCCCCTGAACGCAAGTCCTACAACTGCGTTCAGAACAAGTCTACAGCTTCGTTTCAAATACAGCTGCGTTCAGAACAAGTTTACAGCTGCGTTTCAAATACAGCTGCGTTCAGAACAAGTTTACAGCTGCGTTTCAAATACAGCTGCGTTCAGAACAAGTTTATGACTGCGTTTCAAATACCGTTGCAGCTGTGTTCAGCCCACCTGAACGCAAGTCTTATGGCTGTGTTCAGAACAAGTCTACAACTGCGTTCTCACCAACGAACGCACAACATGATAATTTCAACTTCCAGAAAATGCTCTACAAGCTGAAAGGCATTAAGTCTATCATCAAGACTAAACAATTACAACCCAAGTCCTGAAGTTGCCTGGTGAAATGCAAATAGGCTTGCGTTCAAGTCATTCAAGCGCAAGGAAATAATTTTCAAAAGATTTCAACATCACAATGAAGACTATAACATCTCAGACAAACACAGAAGATGTAAGGAAAAGCAACAACAGTTCATAGTATGCAGATAACAAGTGTTTGAAGAAATAACCTAGAGTTATTACAAAATCAAAACACAAAAAGATGGGAGTGGCTGGGGTTCAAAGTAGAGAGAAGCTCATGAGATGAGCTTCTGTATTCGATATGGATTTTTCGTGCTTCGCCAGCACCTCCTCTCTAACTCTCTTCTCAAACTCGGTATCAGAGACTGCAGCAGCAGCAGAGGCCTCCTGTTTTAGCACTTCAAGAGCCTCCTTCTCAGTTTGAACTTCGGATGCTAAAGTAGCGTCCCCAAGGATGAACTCTTCCTGAGTTATATCCCATGCATTCAGCTTGATCCTGGCTTGGCGACGTTGTTTCTGCAAGTCCCTAATACGAGCCTTCTTCTCTGAAGTGTTCAAAGCTCGGACCCTATCAACAATTGCCGCCTCCAACCTAGCTCCTCTGATGGCATCTCGAACTTTATACTCCAAGTCTGTGTGCTGCAACTCCTCTAGATAACGAGCAGCCCCCGAGTATCGGCGTATCGTCTCGCCAAAACGTTTGGCATAAACGGGGTTGATCTCCGCAAGAGCATTTAATCCTTCTATGATAGGCGCTTGAAATTCAAGGAAAGAGCCCCACCCGTGCATCACGGTGCAGAAGGCTTGCCTTACCATATTTTCTAAATGTCTAGAGAGGAAAAGAACGCTATTAGGCGACAGACGAACGGTATCATCACTCACCCGTTCGAAGTTCTCACGAGGGAAGATTACGGAGATGGGTGGAATGAGAGGAGCGTCTTCCTGGGGCAATCTTTACTCCTCATCATCAGAGACAATAATAGGCTCAGCAGCACGAGCCCCACCTGTCAACAAAGCCAGCATAAATTCAGTAAGTCCCCAAGCAACTGAATTTAGACTAAACTTGCGTCAGAATCTCAGAATGCAGCAATTCAGACCTACGTCAAAATCAGTTTGAACGCAAGGAATTTAGGCTTGCGTTGGACTCTTTCTTGATTAAGGGATCGACTTTTTATCTTATCATCAAACACAAAAAGTTCTGTTTTACGTTCAAGATCAAAACAATTCTTATCACAAACACAGAATTTCCCCCGTGTGATCCACAATGAGGATTATGTTCTCCTTCACAACAATGGACACAAGAACTTCTTTCAAGGTCCAAAATCAAGAAGATGAATAGTTTTCATCAAGAAACATACAAATTCTTTGCAAGATCAAAGAGACGAACTTTGTTCGTCGTCATCAACCAAAGCCCAGTCAGGGAATTTCAAGAGCACTGGTAAAAAAAAGGGAATGCTTAAACATGAAGAAGAAAACGAGGATTACCTCGATGACCAGACGCTGGAGGCGTTGACGACGGTCCTGAGGCGGACCTAGAAGCACCCTTCGACGGCGGGACAATGTTCGCCATCTGCTCGTGAGATCTCTTGGGAGCCATGGCTAGAGAACGAAGTCGAATCTTAGAGGAATTAACGAGAAGAAACTCGTTTCTGAGTTCAAGAAGGGAGTTTAAACATTAAGGCCCTTGACGTGACCAATCAGCCCTATTTATAAAGAATTAATAATGAAGGGGCAGAGTTCCAAGACTCCCGTCCTAATATGGTCTCTTCGTCATCATTATAGCCGCTTGGGCTTCTGACAAGACGCAGGACAAGACCCCGCGTTCAAAAACAAACCAAACCCGAACGCAGCAATCTGGAGTTGCGTTCAACCCGAATGCAGCAATCTGGAGTTGCGTTCAACGCAGCAATCTGGAGTTGCGTTCAACCCGAACGCAGCAGTTTGGAGTTGCGTCCTTCCAAAAATACGCAGCCCTATCTAAGGATATGAACGCAGGGGGTACCCCCAGCTCTAGAATTCTTATAAAATGTGCTACTAAAGTTTAAAACTCTTGCACATTTTTGACTAAACCTTTTTAATGTCAATCTTAAATCCATCAAGGAGTTTAAACTCCATCTTCCTCAAAGTTGCTCCGATCGCAACACTTCCAACTTATCGACTCTCATCAATAGAGCGATAAGCCCTCAAAGTTGCTCCGATCGCAACACTTCTAACTATCGACTCTCATCAATAGAGCGATAAGTCCTCAAAGTTGCTCCGATCGCAATACTTCCAACTTATCGACTCTCATCAATAGAGCGATAAGTCCTCAAAGTTGCTCCGATCGCAACACTTCTAACTTATCGACTCTCATCAATAGAGCGATAAGTCCTCAAAGTTGCTCCGATCGCAACACTTCCAACTTATTGACTCTCATCAATAGAGCGATAAGCCCTCAAAGTTGCTCCGATCGCAACACTTCCAACTTATCGACTCTCATCAATAGAGCGATAAGCCCTCAAAGTTGCTCCGATCGCAACACTTCCAACTTATCGACTCTCATCAATAGAGCGATAAGTCCTCAAAGTTGCTCCGATCGCAACACTTCCAACTTATCGACTCTCATCAATAGAGCGATAAGTCCTCAAAGTTGCTCCGATCGCAACACTTCCAACTTATCGACTCTCATCAATAGAGTGATAAGTCCTCAAAGTTGCCATGCTTAAAACAAGAGTATATGGACAATCTATCGAAAACAGAATTTCATTGTTCCATGTCAGAAAATGATATGCAAAAGAAACAATGAAAACCCAAAACAGCAACACTTTTATTCAAAAGAAATAAAAGATGTCCCTACCAAAACAACAACACTTTTATTCAAAAAGAAAACTAAGTAACCTGAAATAGAAGTTGTTCCAATCAAAAGAGCGATACAAAGATAGGCTCATCAATTCATCAAACTGAATGAAGCAATCTGAGACTTAATATCGGAAAGCTTCTCTTCGTGATCTGTTCGCACCAGCACCTCAGCCCGCTTCCGAAGCTCGTCTTCACTAGACAACATAGTGGCCACTTTCTTCTTGGCTTCCTCTAGAGCACTAGCTTTGGCACGATAGTTCACCAGAGAAGCAGCGCTTTTGAGGTTGAGCTCAGTGACAATAGCTTCTTCTCGCTTGAATTGAGCCTTCATCCTAGTCAACTCCACTTCAGCAGCGGCGATCTTCTCTCGCAAAGTCTCCAAAGAAGTATTCGAAAGAGTCAGCTCAGCTTGTTTCTGAGCATGTAGCTGTTGCAGTTGTTCCACCTCGACCTCTTCCTCAGTTATATGATATCGAGCGGCCTCATACTTGTTGAATTCCTCAGCTCGGATGTCCTCAAAAGTAGATGTAATCTGCGCTTGGATATCAGTGCGACCCAAAGCCTCCAAGAATTTGATTTGCCCCTCTAGACGTAAGATGGCTTCAGAGCAACGCTGAACAACATCGATGTCGCCTACGAGTTTGAGATTGTTCAAACTATTCGTGAGCATAGGCTTGTAAGTATCGAAAGTATCTCGTCCGGCCAGCACAACCTCAATTATTTTCTTGATAAGTGTTCGCGTGGAAAATCGTGTTCTTCTTCATTGAGGATTCCATTACAAACTTGGAAAACAACTTTATGCGTTTCACAAAATATCCGGTCTTTTTATAAGAGCCAGTTACAATGGAGATCAAAATAAAGAAAGAAACAAAAAATTATAACTTTCCTTTGAACAGATCGCGAGCTCCTGTTTTGCGGTCGCTCGCTTTGTGGGGTTCTTTGCCTGCGCCGGGGTTGATTACCGTTGACCATCGCGAGATCTGGATCCAAGCAGATCTACAACGTATTACGGGTATTATCCCACTAAGGAGATAATAGCCGGGAGGGATCGTTTTGCCAAGGAAACGACCGCTCGAATCTCGGGATCTAAGAACCAAGCTTAGATCCGGAGTAGAACGATGTAGATCTGAGGATTAGCTTCTTCGAACTCCTGCCTTGTTTGTTGCGGGTGCTCGCCGAAAACTGAATCCGAGGGTCCAAGCTTCAAGCCTTCACAATTCCGAGTTGAGATGACAATCCGGCAGAGTTTCGGCTCTTCAGAAGTTCAACCAAAAGTCCTCTCAAATGAACGAGTGCCAGGCCTATTTATAAGCACTCAAAACTGTGCCTTTGGCACAAAACAGCGCCTAGCCACCTCTGGGTGGCTCGGCCATAGCCGAGCCACCCAGGGGTGGCTCGGCCTTGGCCGAGCCACCCTGAGGTGGCTCGGCCACCGAGCCACCCTAGGGTGGCTCGGCTTGGGCCGAGCCACCTTAGGGTGGTTCGGTTCGGGCCGAGTTCCCCCAGGTGCGCTGGTCTCGTTGTTTTCCGTTGTTTCCGGTTTTTTGTGTCCGTTGTTCGGCTGTTTTGTTGATTTGTTGACTTGATTCCTGATTTGGCAGTAAAACCCAGTCGGTGTTTGAGTTCAAATCCACTTTGTTGGATGACTCGTTGACTCCCCGAACCATCGACGTTGTTCACGTGCGGTTCGTTAGCTTCGTAGCCTCTTTAGTTCGTTTCGTCGCTCGAACGTCCGTTGATTTGTCGAATCATCATGCCGAGCTAAGCTAAGGGACCTATAGGTAATTTTACACGCCTACAGATACCCCCTCCAAAATGTTCCAGTCTCATTCTTTTATAGAGGAGTCTGGGATATTTTGGATATGATTGTCCCTTACCCTTGGTAGGTGTAACAGGACCTGGAACGACTTTCGTTCTGTATTCCTTCACTCCTTCAGGCTATTCGGTGCTTTGTCGAATGCTTGTAAAGATTCCGGTGCTGCATTTATTGTCTGACCGTCGTCGGAATTTGAACTTGAAGTCGATTCCCGATTCTTCAATCTTTTAGCTTGTGCTGGTTGGTTTGACGTACAACTAACGCTCGATTGTTGGCGCAGAGTCTTCATTTGCGACGCGTTGTCCGGCGTCGTGTTATTGAGGTATCCTTAAGAATATTTTTAGAAGAATACTCTCCAGGAACTTCTCAATAAAAATAGGGAATAGTTTATACTCGTATACCTTATTGGAGTATTCTTTTAGGTTCGAATAATCTGAACCGGCCCAAAAAATATACCAGAAAGGCATTATTTGGGCTCAAAAATCTTTCCAACCCTTCCAAATATGTGAGAGAGGGATTAAATAGGTAGGGAACTGAACCGTAGGTTGATCTGAAATCATTTCGATGTTTAATTCAACTCCAATTTGAATTCTGGTTTGAATTTGGCTCAAATAGGTTCGAAATTGGCCCAAACTGGTTCAATCTGACTCATTCTGGCTCAATCTGGTCCACTCTGGCTCATTCTGGCTCAATCTGGTCCACTCTGGCTTGGTCAGGTCCAGCCAGGTTCAATCTGGCTCAATCTGGCCCATTCGGGCTCATTCTGACTCAGTCTGGTCTAATTTGGGCTTGGTCTGGTCCAGTCTGGTCTGGTCTGGTTCAACCAGATCTGGTTCAAGGCTATAAAAGAGGGATTTTTCTCTCTTTTTCTTTTCTTTTCTTCCTCTTCTCTAGGGCCGGCCCCCCCTTGTCCTCTTTTTGATTTTTCTCTTCCCTCGAGCGTCTTTTCTCCTCGAAACTTTGATAGTTGTCCTAGATCTAGGCTTCCTTTTGATCTTGGACTGGAAAATCTCTCAAAACTTCCATATTTAGAATTTCTCTCAGACCCCTCGAGCGCGTGCTGAGAGTTTCCAAAAAGGTCTCACTTTTGTTGGATCTCGAGCCTTTCTTCAGGTAAATCTTCCACAATTATGATCTTTTTCATGCTCAATTTTAATTTAGGCATTTGTAGGATCATATGTGAGGGTTGAGAATGTGGTTTGACGCCTCGAGCTTCTCTTTCAGGGGGTAGATCTGATAAAAAAAAGTGATTTTTTTTCTAGATCTGACCTCTTTATTTATTTTGCAGCTCGTCATGTCGCGCGCCTCGAGAGGTCGTTCCCCTGCTATGTCGGCTGATGGCGCGCCTCCCTCCTATGCTGGTGAGCTATTTTTGGCAGCATTTGGAAATTTACAAATTAGCCCTTTTTCTCTTAAAAATTTGTAAATTGATCCTTTTTACCCCACGTTGTTCTCCTTGGCGAGGCAATCGGGAAGAGCCTTGATTCTCCTTGGTGAGGATCGACGCTTTTGGCATATTTGGGAATTTTGCGAATTAACCCCTCTTTTCTTGAAAATTTGCAAATTGGTCCATTTTACCCCACGTTGTTCTCCTTGGCGAGGCAATCGGGAAGAGCCTTGATTCTCGTTGGTGAGGATCGAAGCTTCAAAGATATGTTTTGCTTGGTCAAAACCATATCTTAAAATTAAAGGGGGCGATTTGACGCTACATTGCGCTTTATAAGGTAGGGATATGTTGTTGACATACCCTGTGTTGTAATTGCACAATGTGGCCAAATCGTCTCACCCTTTATAAGGCAATGACTCTATCTTAACTATTTGTAAGATGAGTTCAATTTCCTTTTATAATCGGGACTAACCAGTGTTTAACTGTTCACTTTGCAGTGGGATACCCTTCTGGATCATTCTCGTCCCACGCAGTCTGTGGGCGTCGTGGCGAGTACTACTCGATCTCCGACGATCCTTCTCCTATTCCAGCTACTCCTCAGTTTGCTCCGGGCACGTCGACTGAGGTTGCCCAGGTGGTGAGGGAAGGTAGTCATCGAGCCATTCGTCAGCTGATCACAGATGCGCCTTTTGTGAAGGATGCCAGCTCTACCCAGCCTCTTCGGAAGAGCGACTTCATGTTTGGTGATTCCGTCGATGACTCAGAAGCCGTATTCATTGACGCTGAGCAGTGGCTTCACAAGACCGGCAGTGGCTTCATATACTTGCCGGAGATTCCTCGGCATCGCTCATTGACTGAGCTCAGGCGTCAGGCCGTGACACGGGAGATGTCGTGGCGCTTGACGGAGGATCATGAGAGCGTCCATTGCGGCTATATCACCCATCAGGCAGCTCCTGGCTCGAGCAGGAGTCACATCACCGGATTACATCCCGGAGTGTTGGGACTAGATGCACCACCACGTAACGAGCTTCTCGCTACTGCTTTGACCTTGAGAAATCGCCTTGCTGCCCTAGGACGGGAGATGCCTGCGACTCGTCACAGGATTTATGGTTGGGTCCACTCTTCGGACAAGTCTTGGTGGAGTCGCATGACGACATACGTTTTGAGCCGATGGGGCGAGGAGTTGCACGATTGCGGTTTGTATGCAGCCGTTCGTGCTACCATGTATGGCTTGCCTGTCAGTTTGAGACATTTTTGTGCTTTGTTCGAGCTATATAATCCAGACTCGAACACTTTTCTGACCCGGCAGGGGGAGTTGGGCTTGGCTCTTCACGAGATGCACCGGATTTCTGGCTTGCCCATGGGACAGATGTTATACCAGGAGTACTTTCCCTCTAATCGTGAATTGGACCAGTTGAAGGATCGCATGCCTGATCGCTATGAGACTTTATGGGATCTCACTTGTCATTATCACGTTGCTTTGGCACAGTCTGAGCCTTTAGCGAAAAGGACCAAGGCCTCCGTGAGTCTGAAGCAGTTTGCGAACTATTTATTCAAGAACCTGGAGAACAGTTCTGGCGAGGTTATTTGTGAGTTGGCCCCACTTACTCCCTCAGAGGTGAACAGTTTGTTGAAGAAGATTGATGCTCACTCCTATACCACTAGCAGTCCTGAGGGTGGCTTCCCTGCGAAGACCAGATTCAGATCTTTCTTATGGCATGCGACCACTCCGATTCGGCCGATGACTCTTCTTGCCGGTTATCTCGCTATTTGGTTGAAGAAGTGTGTGGTTCCATACCAGTCTGGTGATGCATTGCCTTTAGAGGTGCTCTACCCGGCCGTTCAGCTTGCTTATAAGAAAGAGCTTTCACTTCTTCCGGTGATGGTAGCTGACATTCACCGAGGACTTCGACAGCTTTCCAGTGCCTTCACACGGAAGGAGACCGATTTGCCAGGTCAGATTCCCACTCTTAAGGTGGAGCTTCTGTACGCTTATCTGATGGCTTGGTTCGTCCTCCACCGCTCAGATATGATGTCGGTGCCGAACGCCACAGACCACACTGTTCCCCTGCTACAGTTGCTTGAGAATGGCAGGTGGGAGGGCCGCGGATTTTCTGATGTTAGACAGCAGCTGCAGGTCCACAAGTGTTGGGCATTCTCCACTTGTTTTCCGCAGTTCTCCGGCCGATACGGCGAGTGCTTGATAGATGATGAGAGGCCGAGAGAGTATCGGACTCACTTAGACATTGGCTGCTTCAACTGGTTGGTGAACATCAGGCCTGGCTATCTGACTTTTCGGGTGAGGGATCAGTGCTTCATAGAGCCATATCTACCCTGCCGATTCGCTCGTCAGTTTGGCTATGATCAGCTCTACATCGGGAATCCTCGTCAGCAGTTTCGGACTCATAGTGGTTTGATCGACGGTCTCCGTGCATGGTTGTGGACCGTGACTGGCTGTACTGGTGCTAAGTTCAGCCTCCCGAGTATTGATCGGCAGTTGAACCTCACTTTCTTGAGCTGCAAGTGGTTACTAGCAGCTAACAAGACTGTCCCCGTGAAGCCGATTGCAGAGATAGAGGCTGAGAAGGCTTCTCAGATTGATTCCCTTAGGATTCGGGAGAACGCTCGTGCACAGAGGGCGCGGAACAAGACTCACCGAATTGATGAAGAGGGCCAGAGGACATTCCATTCCACAGACGAGGCTTCAGGCGGGGATCCCGAAGATTATGATGACTCTTCTGAGCGAGGTTTGCGATTCAGCTTTTCCCTTTATTTTCCAGAAATATTGAAACTGACTATGGTTTGACGTTTCAGGGACCACAGTTGATCATGATGGAGAGTTTCATCCTCCTCCTCAGGCGAGACCTTCGATCCCTACCGCTAGGCGGAAGAGATTAGCCCGTAAGCTGCGTGCAGCTTCCCGAGCTTCTGATATGGACTTGGCTGGCGATGATACTGCCGGTGACGGAGGTACTATCCATCCTGTGAACCATTCTCTTGGTTATTCAGCACATTGATTTATACTTTTCCACCTCTATATAGGAGCGCGTGGGGAGAATGAGATGAGTCCCGATCCTATTCCCGTATCTCCTGATGAGTCTGACCCACCACCCCCTGTAGAGAGGCCTACAGGGGTTGCTGACATTAGAGAGGAGATCAATGTAGGACCCGATTCCATGAATCCAGGTACATCTAACACTGACACCGTATTTCTTTAGATAATACACGAATGAATTTGTGTATCTCCTAACTGTCCTCTACTTCTTGCTTCTTCAGATAATTCGCAGGAGGCGAATCCTGGGAATGAAGAGGCCGATGCACCCGTGAGAGGTAACTCATTTCCATTAGTTGTAGTCTCTTCACTTTTCTTTGGCACTGATATCCTTTTATGTCAGATTTCTCCATCGATGACTTCGACGAGGGAAGCTTGTTTGCGGACACTCCTATGATGCGCTACATATATAGCTCACCTCAGATTGAGGACCAGCTACCTGGAGACATGTTTCCCGAGTCCGCCTTCGCTGAAAATCCCGAGGATGGTTCCTTTGAAGGTATGTGCTTCTTTCTGAGTTAATTATAGGACTAGCCAATCTTGACTAATGCAACTATGATGTAACGCCTCTGCGAATTCTGTTTTGAATCCGGCAGGAGCTTTTGTTGAGAAAGACCCTGTTGAGCCGGCTGTGAGACCGATTACACCAGTTGATGCACCTACAGCCGTTACACCTCCACTACCCCCAGCGGATCAAGGGGAAGAAGGTATAAGTTAACTCATTGAAGAGTGTTATTCCTTTTTTCTTATTAAGACTTTTGACGGACTTCTCCCTCTTTTTTGTATAGGGCGTTCTTCTCGTCTTCATGTCTTAGTGAAGGAGTTGTTATTCGACGACGATCCCGACAAGATCGTTATCTGTCTAGAAGTTCGCTCCTTCTTCTCCTTTGTGAAGGCTATGATTGGCAAGCTCTTCCACAGCGGACTTTCCCTTCACCAGTTCAAACCTTTCCTTAATTCCAGAATCAATTTGATAAGGGAGGCAGGATACCTAGATTTGGCGAAGGCCATAGTTGACGATCTCGACTGCTTAGAGCGTGAGCTTCAGATGTTTCGTGAGCTTCAAGATACCGGTGCTTCTTCCTTCATTGCTACTGAGCTGGATACTCGTTTACAGTCACTGCGCGAGACTCAGCTTCTTGATGATCTCGAGGTTCAGGTGCAGCGAGACCGAGTAGCTCGAGTTGAGACTGGCCTGGCTACCAGGTTATCTTCACTTGCCGAGCTTGATTCTTCTCTCACTTCCTGTGCGGCCGAGATAGACCAGCTCAGAAGAGCACTCCGCGAAAAGGAGGAGACTTTTGATGTTCTTCAGATGACGAAGACACAGGACCAGCAGACCTGTACGGCTTTGTCTGATGAGTTGAAGTCCTTGAAGCAGAAGCTATCCGAGACAGAAGAGACTGCTGCGAAGACTTCGGCCGCCACTGAGGAGTCCATTAGGGCTGAGCTTAGCCAAGCTTATGATGATAAGCTGTCTAAGTTCAGTCAGCAGATTTTTAGTCACGGGCTTGATGTTTGATTTTGTTTACTGAGTGATTTGACTTTTGACTCTTTTAGTGAATTCCCTTTTTATCTTTATTATGATTCGTCATTCCATTTGAAATGATTGACCACAATACTCATAGGATTTTTGGCAAACCCTCAGCCATCAACGGGTTTGGTTAGCCTTTACCGACTACCGTTTGAGTCGGGCTAGCACGCGATTTGTTTAAATCCGCTCGCATGTAACGTTATGCTCAGAGATTGAATTCTCTGAGACTTTGTGCTATGATATCGAATACATAGACTTCGCCATTGTTACGGGAATAGGCTACCCGGCGACACGTGTGAGGTGTTGGCTTTAGGATTTTTGGCCAACCCCCAGCCTCTAACGGATTTGATTAGCCTTTACCGACTACCGTTTGAGTCGGGCTAGCGTGCGGATTGTCTAAATCCGTTCCGCACGTGACGTTAAGCTAAAAGAGTTAACTCTTTTAGTGCTACGATATTGAATACGTAGACTTCGTCTTTCTCCTGTGAAAAGACTAAACAGCAACGTGTATGAGATGTTGACCTAGGATTTTTGGCAAACCCTCAGCCTTCAACGGATTTGGTGTGCTCTTACCGACTACCGTTTGAGTCGGGCTTACATGCGGATTGTTTTAATCCGTTCCGCATGTAACGTTGCGCTAAAGGAATGAACTCCCTTAGACTTTGTGCTACAACTTTGAATATGTAGGCTTTGCCATTGTTATGGGAATAGGCTACCCAGCAACGTGTATTAGACGTTGGCTTATCCCTACTTAGGCTTTGGGACAAAGGACCCCAGAGTCAGGCTCTGGTATCTTTTTCTACGGATAAAGACCAAACCGGCGACGCGTGTTAGGCGTCGACATATCCCTTCTTAGGATTCAGGATAAAATTCCCCATGCGTGTGAGGCATGGATTTCGGTGTTATTAATAACAACCTGCCATAATGTTGAATATGCGGACGAGTGTTCTTTTTAACGGTTAAGAACTAACCGGCCGCGCGTGTTAGGCGCGGACTTATCCTTACTTAGGTTTCAGGATAAAATACCCCAGAATCGAACTCTGGTGTCTTTTCCAATCGGGAAAAGACTAAACCGGCAGCGCGTGTTAGGCGCAGACTTATCCCTGCTTAGGTTTCGGGATAAAATACCTAGGATGAATCCTAAATTGGTAAACTTTGGAAAAGGAGTTGATGTGGGGAAGGAAGAATTTTATATTCTATTCCCCGAACAAGGAAGGAAGAATTTTATATTCTATTCCTTGATTCTGGAAAGGAAGAATTTTATATTCTATTTCCAGTGCAAGAAGGAAACTAGAAGTGGGATCTCCACTCCGAGAATCTGGAAGATACTGACAAACTTTCCTTTTATAGGATTGGTTATCAGATCGAAAGATGAGTTCTTCGTTTATCGAAGAGAAATTTCAACTTCAGTTACAACCATAAAAAGGTTGAACCCAAGAGAAAAGAAATGGAGTTCTTTC
>BQKN01052699.1:0-11753 GCA_022839385.1 Asparagus kiusianus | reverse complement strand
TCCACCACCACTTATCTCCAAAATAATGGACCCATCCATAACATCTGAAATTCTCTCTGGGTAATCTTTTTCCCGCTGCCGCTAACCGGTTCTTCACTGTGTTGGCCTGCGCTGTCATTTCATTCTGAGGTATATTATCTTGACCTAAGATGCCTGGATGAAGCCCTCGCACAGAAGCTCTCTCACTGGAACCTGGGGTGGTCTCCTTCCCAATGAAACCGCAATGGATGCGTTCATGATTTTTGGTTAACCTCCAGAACATTTCGCGTCCAACAGATAGGTTTCTGAACTGCAAGAGCGAGTGTTCCTGAGGAATCCAGGGCAAATACAGAAATAACGAGCCGCTCTCATGCAACCATTGTGCAGGCTTGCAGAATGCGATCTCCGGATCCTTTATGGAGTCACCAAATAAAAAATCCGGCTTCCTTATACATTGATTCGAGTCTTGTTCTGAAATCAAGGTTGCATCCGTGATTAACCGTCGTAGAACACGACAACTACCCCGCCGGATCAACTCTCTAGCCTCTTCACTATAGTCAGATTTGAACTGGGGAGAGGATTCAATTAACGGGAGCCCCTCATAATAAGAATGGGTAGTGCTGCTCCGACCCGTAACCGCATCAGCGGTAAAGACGGTAGAAGGAAATTGGACTGATAAAGAAAACATACACATAAATTGTGTAAGAATAGTCCTAAAATTTTAGAGAAAGCGGTATATATTAATCCATAAAATATAGTCGCTACTCCACGGCAGGTGTGGCGATTTTCTATTTACCACATGTATAAGATAGATATGCGTTACTATGCACGGGTATTATAACGGCATATGAAAACTTTCCAATACATGTGGAATGATATGAAATCGCCCATGTGTAGTATGAAGTGTGTTTTGTTCAAGCAAAACAAACACTTTTAAGCGTCGATCCCCTCAAAGGAGGATACCGGCTCTTCTCGAAGGTATCTCAAAGGATACAAACGAGGATCTGCATACAAATACAGGTATATATATATATGAAATTGACGGAGTACAATATTTAAATTCGTGAAAGGGTGAAAGAAATGTACCCCCATGAGAAGCGGCAACAGGGGCAGCCCCTTCGGGGGACTGAACAGTCGAACGGCCCCGAGGAGCGCGAGATCTACATGGCGACATGATGAGTAAATGATCTACAAGGAAACCCAATGAAAAAGGTCAAGATTTTGAGCATGAAATCGATAAAAATAGGGTAAATACAGCCGAAACAATACATGCACGGTCACAGGTGAAGAAAATCAAAGTTTTGAAAAGAAAGAGGCGAACAAACCTTCACAAATCCGAGTTGAATCTCCCACAAACGAAGCACCACACGAATCAGGAACAAAGAGGAGGAGAAAAGGCAGAAAACTGGCGAAAAAAAATCGTCAAGAAATCGTCAAGAAATCACGCCGAAAGTCGAATTGAAAATCGCCAGAAACCCTAAGTCGGGGCTTTATAAGCCCGACTTCATAGAGCGAGACAGTATATACTGTCTCGCACCGTGAGACAGCGTTTACTGTCTCGCATGGCGAGATAGTATGAACTGTCTCGTATCATAAGATGGCAACGATCATACACATGAATGCTCCAATGGGTACACGAGTCTAAATTGTTTCCCTACGCCCAATAGGAAGTTTCTGGAGAATATTAATCCGAATATTCTTAAGGATAACCTGATGAGCTCTCAGCAGATGTATCAATTTAGTGACAAAAGCTGAACCCACAAGAACAAAGACCAGTTTCAATTCAAGATCTCGACAATGGTCAAGCGATAAACGCGACGCCGGGAGAACATTAGCTATTCTACAAAGAACTGAATAGACTAAAAGAAGAAGAGATCAATGGTTGAAGCCATTTACAGGTCCTGCTACACGATCTTGTAGACGGTAAAAATTACCGCGGCGGATTAGTGAACGAATTCGCCCACAGAACAGGGCCACCCTCTCTTAGGAGAATAACCTACTAAGTAGATTCGCCGGCATGAGAGCCCCCACATCGGTCGCACCCGCCAAATCACATGGATCCACCAGTGAGGCGAATCCACCTTCATTAGCCAAATCCGCCTGCCGAAGAGGAGCTCAAATCCGCCCCCAAATGCCAAGGCCACTTGCCAAGAGCCACGTCTGCTTACGTGAGCCAGAGACCAGGTTTCCAGGAACAAGCCTTCTCTGCCTCCCACGATGCAAGGTAAGGAGGCACAGTACCCCAAGTTCGTCAGACGGCAGTCCGTAATTCAAGCGAACGAGACGGGCGCCGAACCGGCCTGTATACTCATAAATGCGGGTCACCTCACCCATCAGAATGGAGAGCCGAAGCCGCTGGCACGTGGCAAGCTGTCGGGAGTCCGTCCAGGCACGAGACGTCCATTCTCCCGCCCCTATTCAGACATAGGGTGAGGGGAGGAAGGGTACAGCACCCCAGGACCGCCGGATGGTCACTCGGTACCTCGCCGCACAACTGAGCGGACGGTTGCCAGAGCCATCTGCGTCCACATAAATGCAGCGTACCGCGCTCCAAGCGAAAGGTCAGAGCCACCGGCGTTCGACAAGCTGTCCAGGTCCACTCAAGTGTCTGGCAGTCGCCGTCACGAGTGCGAGGAAGGGCTTTCCCGCTCCTACACGACGTGACACGACATGTAACCCCAAAAGACAACCGTTTGTTGTACAGGGGACAATAGGATGTCCTTGAACAGTGTATGGTCACATCCCATGGTTCAAGGGACAACCGAACTGTCCCTCTCTCACTTAAAAAAAGCTCCTTGCAGCAGCCAAATGGGGGATCGATCGATCAAAAAAAAAGAGATCGAAAAATTAGAGAATCGATCGACCAATCGAAAAATCGATTGAACAAGCATCGCTCGGGCTAAGAGATCGGAGAAGTCATTAACGACTGATCAAAGGAGAAGGCTTCCCGCATACCCTTGCGTTTTTGCAGTGTCATCTCCAAACTCCAAGCTCCGACCGCCGACGAACTAGAGGATCCGAACTCCTTTACCCAGAGCTTCTACTGAGTACTGAAGCTCTCCCCAACAACCTCGGTCGAACCGTCCAAGGGAAGCAGACCCGGCGCGAGCACCGGGCGAAGCATCCTGTAGCTACCTCAAAGTCCCCACAAATATAAACAAGGAGGGCATTCCCTCTGCTTCTGTTGTAATTCAGATAGATTTAGTTTGTAATAAGCTTTCTTATCAATACAAATGAAATCCCTCCCCTTTCCCGGGAAAATCAGAAGTTTACACCTACAGAAGATGGCGACCACAGTGGGAGAAGCTGTTTCTTCAAACGAAATAGTGGTAGCTCAGTTCGACGAGGTTGTTGTTGGGACGACAGTGGAGTCCTTAGAAATCGAGTTCGATCAGGCCAAGTACGAAGAGTACTTGTCTTCCTCCTCTTCCGGTGGCGAAGCGTCCCGCAAGCGCTACAGAGTCATGCACAGGAGCCGACCTCAGACGGCCAAAGCTCCCGCGCCAGAAGGCTCTACCGGAGTCTCAGTAGAGAAGTCCACCCCAAACACTCTCGAGGCCAAGTCCCATATAGAGAGTAGGGGGAAAGGGTCTACTAAGTGGGTCGTCAAACGACCCTCAGTAGCACCTATCCCGAAAGAGACATCAGTTCGTTCCGGCACAAACCACCCCGCCACTGCTCACGCAAGTTCCCCCTCCGCTGGGAGAACTAACCAACAGCAACGGCGGACGCTTGTCGGGCAGAAAGCCCAAACCTCCGCTTCACACAACGGCCTGAACCACCATACAAGCCCGAGAAGCGAGAGACAAGAGGGTGACTCACCCAATATCGGGAGGCCCTCCAAATCAGGGGCGCCAACCGAGAAGGATGGGACCACCCGCTCAGGTGGATTTCGCTTTTCAGGTCATATCCCTGACGCGAACAAACCACCCCAAGTGAGTGGGCCTATCCAAAAAGGCGAATCCTCGAAGGCTGGCGAGCCTCGCCATGAGATCTTGGTGAATAAGCGCAAAGACAAGGAAATAGGCGACGCGTCGTGAGCCCGCTCGTTTAAACAAAGGGCTGAGACTCGCCTACACGCTAGAGTTCGCCCAAACGTGAAAACTCGCCCGTCAAGGCGAAACCGCCTAACTCCGACGCTGCAACATTCCACCCATTGTGCACCAGAGGATACATCCAAAGATCTCTCGTGTACTCACCCAAGCGAGCCTTCTGATGCTGGGGGTTGTCACCAACCACCCACAGGAGATCTCCGAGAATATTTAACTCGCAAACGCACCATACATGAGGCGAGTCCTCAGTGCCACTGCGAAAGGCTCATCCACACGGTACTCACTGACTGCCAGTGCGTAGGAACGGCGAGACCTTCCGTGTTTGAGAGAATTTCTCGACAACCCTCTCGACAGAGGATCTCCCGTCGAAGGCGTCGTCACCAAAAGAGACGCGCTACTGACGACCTAGAGCTCCCGTCCGCCACAATCAACATGACGGACAAGGGTAAGGGGGTACTCTCCGATTCCCCAGATTTAGATTCCATTCTGGGACCCAATCCTCGGTTCGTCCGACACCAACAAGAGGGTATATTCCAGCGCACCCGTAGTCGCAGAAGGACGAGCATCGGGATCGACTACTCCGCCGTACCCCCTCCCTTCCACCGCGAGGACGAGGTTTACTCGGCAGCGGCCACCTCTCAAACTTCGCACTCAAGTCAAGACGCGAGGGCGCGGGTGCATATGACGGAGCTCACCCACGAGCAGACGATGACCCAAAAGCTGGAGGAACAGCAGGCGACCATCGACTCTCTAAGAGAGATGATGGAGCAACTGCTGAACAAAAAGAAGAAGAAGAAGAAAGCCCAACGCTCCTTACCCCGACGGACTGGGGATCAGGAGTGGGTGCCTCCACGCCATCCGGCGATAGAAACGGAGGATAACAGTAATCCACTATCTGATTACTCCTCTAAGACATCGCTAGGAACGTCGCATACTGGTGAGGGCACTCGTGACAAGAGGTTCGATGAGTTCCAGGACCAGCTCAACGCGCTGAAGCTTCAGCAAAACATGAACAAGCTAGGGGTGGTCCGCCCCTACCCTATCGAATAGGATACGGTCCCATACCCAGCAAAGTTCAAGCCGATCAGCTTGGTGCAATTTGACGCAAGGGCTCGCCCTCGCAGCACATCTATTACTTCATGGCGCAAACCGGATTCCTTACGGGGAACGACGCCATTCTCACGCGACTATTCATAGGCACCCTCAAACGGGTGGCCTTTGAATGGTTCCGCAAGCTGGAGCCCGGCTTCATCAAAGCATGGGCCGACGTTGAAAAGCTCTTTTTAGCCCGCTTCTTCGACGACGACACCGAAGTATCAATGGCTACTCTCCTTGCTGAAAAGCAACGAAAGTCAGAGTCGGTCAATGACTTCGTGAAAAGATTCCGGAATCGGTCCGTCCACTGTCGGGACCAAGTCTCCGAGTTGACGCTAATCGAGATGTGTTGCAACAACCTATCGATCCATATCTTGTCTAAGATAGGCGCGGTAGAAACCCGGACGTGGAAAGAACTTGTTCGTCAAGGCGAGCAAGTAGAAAACATGATCAAGAGGCTCGAGACCGAAGAACCTCAGCCCAAGAAAGGAGCTGCAGAACCAGCCGCACCAAAGAATCCCCCTCGAACAAGGGGAAAGGAGATCATGGCAGTCGACTCTGCCCCAGCGCCAAAGACTGCCCCGAGGCCGAAGCCTAGGCAATTTAAGCAACGCCCCCCGCGGCAGTATGACTTCAAAGAGGACCAGGTGGTAGCGACGCTCGATACTCTACTCAAGAGTGGTCGAATCAAGCTGCCTGAGGCCACGAAGCCTGAAGAGGCGGACAAAACCGGCGACCCAACCTACTGTGCTTATCACCGGTTCCTTGGTCACCACACGACCAAATGCTACGTCCTCAAAGACAAGCTCCAAGCCCTCTACGACGCAGGAGTCTTGAAGAAGGAGAAGGTCCAGAAGCAGGTGACCACAAACATGATCACCTTGAGCTTCGGGACAAATCTCCCAGAGGTCCAAGCTCCAGCGGGGGTAGTTCCTATCCCCAGAGCGATTCTGAATCACCAACGATGATCCTCACAACTAGCGGGAGAAAGGCTTGGTTCCACAGACCCTGCCATCGGGACAGATAATGTGGGTTCACCCAGACCTCCTCGACGATGAACAGTGGACCGCAAGGCCTCCAAAGGAGGCCAAGAGAAAACACTGCAACGTCATCTATGCCACCCCAGACACAAATGACATAGTAGTAGCCGCCTTGACCGATTCAGAGGAGGACGCCAACGTCTTCGCCACGAGGACGGGAAGGGATTTCGCCAAAGAATATCCCGCGAGGGTAGAGAACACGGTAAGACCTCCCGCGAGGCCAACCGCCACAACCCCTCCCAATCCAGATGCACCCAGCTCAAGTCGCCAACCTTTCCGGTTCAACGTGCTCGCACAGTTGAAAAGCATCCTGGCGCGAATCACCATGTACGACCTCCTCCGGTTGTCCAGGTCCACTCGCGAAGCCCTGCAAGAGGCGTTGGCGGACTCAGAGGCGTTCTCAACCTACTTCTCAAAAGAGACGGAGGCGGAACGAGAATGCACGACTTGCTGCCAAGTCTCCGAGAGGCGGGTCCCGTGCATCACTTTCACCCCCGAGGACATGCTCATCAAGAGCACATCGCATGATCGACCCCTGTATTTCACGGGATATGTCGGCTCGGCGAGGGTGGACCGGATCCAAGTCGACCCGGGCTCCGCGTTGAGCATCGTGCCTCTGAAATTGATCAAGCACTTGGGGATACCGCCGAAGCGTCTGTCCTCAACCACCACGATCATTTTTGGCTTCAACGCCACAGGGACGCGGCCACTGGGCAAAATCCGCCTGAAATGTCGCATAGGCGACATGAAGACGGAGGTGACCTGCTATGTCATCGATGCCGAGCCTTCCTACAACGTGCTCCTAGGGCGCCCGTGGATTCATGGCAACCGGATAGTCCCATCCACTCTGCACCAATGTCTGAAGTACGTTGACGATTAAGAACGCGTCAAGACTGTAGTGGCCGACAGACAACCCTTCAAAGGCGTCGAAAACTACTTCACAGACTCTCTGCTGTATCAAGACTCCGTCGAACCGCCGGTTGAGGAGCCGGAAAGCGGCAATGAGGCGGACAGCGAGCCTGAGTACGGCGACAATCTAATCTTAAACGATTTCGAGTCAATTGTAATTGGTTATGAGAGTCATCGTGTAACCAACGCTGTTCAGGCGGGAAAGATTGTCGTCAATGAAAAATCTGACTTTGCTTATGTGTCGTCTTGTTCTACGTTTGAGGATGATGAACCCAACGACCTATGGTCGGAGCTCTACCAAGATCCTTCCCTGCACACTCCGGTACGCTCGTTGTACGCCGCGAGGGGGCAGCCGATTGACTCATCGCGAGCTGTATTTGTTGTGCCGGCCCGAAATAAATATCGAAAAGATATTATTTTCGGCCGAGTCAATCGTCCCTTGCATACGCTCTGGGACGAGTCCGAAGACGAAGACCCGGCACCCCAGTTTTCGCAATACAGTCGAATTGCGAGACGCATGATGAGCGACATGGGGTACGACCTCACTCGTTTAGAAGGCCTCAACTACGGCCGAGGACGCAAGACGGTCATCCGACCTGCCTACGTACCTAAGGGGAAACCCTCGAATTATTTTAACCGGACTAGGAGAGGCCTAGGCTACTCCTCCTCCTCGTCAGATTTATATTTCCAGGTCAACGAAGATTCCGACTACGCATGTTCGGGGGATCAGTCGTCAGTAACCTCAGCATGGGACTCAGATGTCAGCGTGAGGGACCTATTCGATGGCCTCACGATCAACATGGCTACAACGGATCCCGCCGAGATGGCGACAGACGAGCAACTTCCACTCTATGACGAGACGTGGGATCGTCATGTTAACGCCCGATGGAGTAGTCGCTTCGAGCAACGAGAACCGCCCACCGAGGACGAAATCCTCCAAGTAAATATGGGAACTGACGAGAGTCCCAAGCCCATATTCATCAGTGGTAGCATGCCTCCTCAAGAAAAGGAGGATCTCATTGCCCTCATATGGGAATACATCGACGTCTTCGCATGGAATTATGAGGACATGCCTGGCTTGGATCCGCGGATCGCCACACATCGCCTCAACATCAACCCAGATGCCAAGCCAGTTAAGTAGCAGCAAAGGCGGTTTCGCCCCCAGATCATGGAGGCGATCGAAGCCGAAGTAAAGAAGTTCATCGAATCCAGCTTCATCAGAGAGGAACAACACCCTGACTGGGTGGCGAACATTGTTCCGGTGCTGAAGAAGAACGGCAAAATCCGCATCTGCATTGACTTTAGGGACCTCAACGCTGCGTGCCCTAAAGACGAATTTCCCCTGCCCATCACGGATGTCATCATTGACAACACGTGCGGATTCGAGAGGATGTCCTTCATGGATGGTTTCTCGGGGTACAATCAAATCAAAATGCACCCCGAGGACGAAAAACACACCGCGTTCAGAACTCCTATGGGGGTGTACTGCTACACCGTTATGCCCTTCGGACTCAAGAATGCCGGCGTAACCTACCAACGTGCCATGAGCTTGATCTTTCGAGACCATCTACGAAAAACGGTAGAGTGCTATGTGGACGATCTGGTCGTGAAGAGTCGTCACAAGGGCGACCACCTCCAAGACCAGAAGACGATGTTCGAACTCATGAGGACTCATCAACTCAAGATGAATCCCACTAAGTCATTCCTAGGGATGGCTAGCGGAAAATTCCTCGGCTTCGTAGTCACAACGAAGGGGATCCGAATCGATCCAGACAAGGTGCGAGCTATCCAAGAGCTCCAACCACCCCGGAACCTCAAAGAATTGAGGGGCCTCCAGGGAAGATTGGCCTACATCCGAAGGTTCATTTCAAACCTTTCGGGCAAATATCAGCCATTCTCCAAGCTCATGAAGAAAGGCACTTCCTTCGTATGGGACGAGTCTTGACAGAAGGCCTTCGAGGACATCAAGGATTACCTTTCAAATCCGCCAGTCCTCGCTGCGCCGATTTCAGGGAAACCGTTTCTCATCTATATTCGCGCCATGGAGCACTCTCTGGGTGCTCTCTTGGCACAAAACGATGACTCCGGCCATGAGCAAGGCATCTACTAACTCAGTAGGACCCTGCAAGGCGCCGAACAACGATACCCAATGGTCGAAAAAGAATGTCTGGCCTTGGTGTTCGCCATCCAAAAGATGCGACACTACTTGGTTGGCCAAACAATCCACGTCATCTCACGGATGAACCCCATTCGAGTCTTCATGACGCAACCCGCGGCGCTAAATTGGCGCTTAGCTAGATGGGCACTTCTGCTCTCTCAGTACGACATTCACTTCATACCACAGAAGTCGGTCAAAGGTCAAGCCATATGCGATCTCATGGCCAGTCACCCACTGGCATCAAAAACCGACTTGTTTGAAGACTTGCCAGACGAGCCACTTGAAGTCAACGTAACGTCATTACCGGATGTGTGGCAGATGTTCTTCGATGGCGCGTCTCGTGCAGCCCCGGATGGCTCTATTGTTGCTGGAGTGGGGGTAGTCATCACTTCTCCACGCAACCACGTGCTGCCCCGGGCCTTCTCTTTGACAGAGCCATGTACCAACAACGTGGCCGAGTACAACGCATTACTCGTCGGACTGGAGTTGGCCGAAGAGCTAGGAATAAAGCATCTCCAAGCTTACGGCGATTCCCAGCTCATCGTCAAGCAGATGACCGGCGAATATGAGGTTAGAAACGAAGACTTGATCCCACTCCACAAGGCGGCTGTCCGACTAGTGGAATCATTTGAGAGCTTCCGCATTGAGCATGTGTTGCGTTCCAAGAACACACATGCGGATGCCTTGGCTTCCCTGGCGGCCAACTTGGCTCAACCATTCGGAACAATCCAATCGGTCACAGTGGCGAGCAAGAAGCTCTTTCGACTGAAAGACGCTCCAGAAGCAAACGCCACCCATCAAGTCTCAGATCAGCCCAGTGCTGAGGACTGGCGCCTCCCGATCATCGATTACGTCCTATACGGCGTATTGCCCGAGGATGCAAAGGAGCGAGAGTCCGTCCGGAGACGTGCTACGAGATTCTACTACAACTCGACCACCAAGACATTGTATCGAAGGTCATACGATGGCTTGTTGCTTCGATGCCTCTCAAAAGCAGAAGCACAGGAGGCTCTACGCGAGGCCCACAATGGCATCGGCGGAGCTCACCAGCCCGGACCCAAACTTTGGGACCGCCTACGAAGGACTGGCTACTTCTGGCCTGGGATGGTCCAAGACGCCGTTGCCTACGCAAAGCACTGCCACGAATGCCAGATTCACGCCAACTACATGCATCAGCCACCTGAAGACCTACACCCAACAAAGGCTTCGTGGCCTTTCGAGGCATGGGGGATGGACATAGTTGGACCAATATCCCCGCCATCGGCGAGAGGTCATCGCTTCATTCTTGCGATCACTGACTACTTCTCTAAATGGGCCGAAGCCGTCCCCTTGAGAGAAGTCAAGACTAACGATGTGATTAAGTTCATCAAACACCACGTCATTTACCAGTACGGCGTACCACGACGTATCATTCATGACAATGGTACGCAGTTCGTCAGTCACGCATTCACCAGGTTCTGCGACAAGTTCCGAATTCAGAACCTTTCTTCCACGGCCTATAACCCATCAGCAAACGGCTTGGCCGAGGCCTTCAACAAAACGATCATCAAGATTTTGACCAAGTTGACCTCAACCAGCAAACGCGACTGGAACGAGAAACTTGGCGAAAGCCTATGGGCATATCGCACCATGGTTCGCACGCCGACCGGCCATACGCCCTACTCCTTGGTATATGGCTGTGAGGCCATATTGCCGTTGGAGATTCAGATACCTTCCCTCCGCGTTGCCTTGGCAACGGGGATGACGGTGGAAGACAATCACCGACAACGACTCGCCGAGCTCGAGGCGTTGGATGACAAACGGCTGGAAGCTCAACAGCACATTGAGTTCTACCAAGCCCGGATGGCTAAGGCTTTCGACAAGAAAGTCAAACGCCGAGCCTTCAAGGAAGGAGAGCTGGTGTTGGCCGTCCGCCGGCCAATGATTCTCACCTCCAAGAAGAAAGGTAAATTCCAATCCAAATGGGAAGGGCCGTTCGTAATAGAAACAGTCTATTCGAATGGCGCCTACCGCCTCGTCAAGCCCAACGGCGACAAGATCATGATGCCCATCAACGGCAAATACTTGAAGAAGTACTACCCTTAGTTCTTCTTCACCAACTCCCATGAGTGCAAGAGTCTAAACTGACCCTCGAACCCTCCAACTGGTATACGAGGCTAAACTGTCCCTACTCTATCCGTTATGGCGAAAGCCTCTGGTGGAATTCATTTCGCCTATCCTCTCCAACGAGATGGCGGATCCACTAAGTCGTTCATATCACGACAAACCAATTCATTTTGCCTATCCTCTCCAACGAGATGGCGGATCCACTAAGTCGTTCATATCACGACAAACCAATTCATTTCGCCTGTCCTCTCTAACGAAATGGCGAATCCACCAAAGTCGTTCATATCACGACAAACCAAACCAACTCGCCAATCCTCTTCCAAAGGATGGCGGGTCCCCAAAGTCGTTCCAATCACGACATTCCATGTCACGTTAACATTAAACCTCTGACACAATCTACTTACCAATCCTCTT
>BQKN01052698.1:1113-15490 GCA_022839385.1 Asparagus kiusianus | reverse complement strand
CAAAAAAAGAGAACATCAATGAAAACAGCAACTTTTACCGGAAACAAGCTGGCGACCACAGTGGGAGCCACCGATCACGCTGCCGAGATCGGAGTGACGCAACCGGCCTTCAAGATCCGGGTGAATGAAGAGATCGAATACGAATTCGATCAGAAGAAGTTCGAAGAGTACCTCTCCTCCTCCTCCTCCAGATCTGCCTCTCCGCACCGACGCAGGAGGAATTCATCTCCAAAAAGGGCTCGCGGGATCTCCAACTCCTCAATTCAAGACCCCGCCGTCGCTGCCACTACACTTGCACCACACAACGGCCTTGCGTCGATCAGTGTGGTCAAGAACGTAGATCCAACCGCCACAAAGGCGATAGGTGATGCTGCTCCAACTCCATCAAAGAGAGCGCTTCAAAGACGTCGCCAACGTCTCGCTCAACAGCTCGCCAAGGCCAAGGAGTCAAAGGATGGAGTGCGCTATGCAGAGGACTTGAAGTCGAGGCAGCGACAAGAGCAGCGGCAGGTAATCAACTTCCCCTCCAAATCAGGAGCGAATGAGTGGATCCGCGTCAAGAGGAACCGCTCTACGCTCGAGGAGCGAATCAAGAAGCGCCGTGCTCTACTTGCACATGCCCGGCTCCTCCTAAAGAAGGCAGAGGAGATGCAGCAAGAATCGGCGGTCAAAACGCCGTCCAAGAGCAAATCGGTGTGGGTGCCTAAGGCAAACCCAACACCTCAAACCAAGAAGGGCAAAATTATCGCCCAGAGTTCAACCAAATCAGAGCCTACTCCTCCCGTACCGGCACCCTCAACAGGGCCAGGTAAAAAAGGGGATCATTCAAGATCCCAGCTTCCTTTGACGAGTCGTCTCGGTCCCTTACAGGAGAACCGAGGCAGAATACCCGTCAAAGAACGGCTGGGACCATTGAAAGGTCCCCAAACTAAAATCCAGACTGGGGGTGGAATCAATCCCCCCAAGAATATTGACAAAGGGAAAGCCCCTATCACCGGCCGCACTGAATTGCGAGCCGAACTGAAAGAGCCCGTTCGGTTTCTACGCTCCCAAAAGCGTAAAATTGAACGGGCCACTCTTGAAAAGTCTAACCAATTTTTGTGTTCCCAAAGGGAAACACACTCATCTGAGGATGAGCGTGTTATACCGAGGGACATCCACCAGCACTCCGTAGGTTGCTCCAGCTATCAAGCTGATGAGCTGTACTACAGGGCTGGGGGTATGGAAAAATCTCGAAAGAGGTACATGCAGGAGTCCCACTGCCCGTGTGCCAACATTATCAAGGCAGTGCTGTCCGAGTGTTGCTGTGCTCAGACCCCAACAAGAATCTCGGTATTCGAGAGACTCTCCAAGCCGAAGCGTTTCCACAAGAAGAAACCACTCCGACGAGAGGATGAATACTCAAAAGTGTCAGTCAACATGACCGGCAGAGGGGGATCAACACCACGTCTCAACTTGGAGCAGCTTGCCGAGGCATCCCGATGCATGACGTGGCTACGGTCGGGAACCATCAAACGAAACAATTACCCAAGAGTACACAAGGGACTTTCCCTAGAAGAGGAGGAATCCGATGCTGATTCTGATACCTGCTCCGCCGTCGCATCCGATGACACGGCTTCAAGTGCAGGCCAACCTTATGAGTCGCTCATGATCAGCGCCGAGCAAATGTCGAAGATACTTGAAGAAGCCCTAGCCAAGCAAAAGGAAAGCTTCAAATTTGAAATGGAGATGGCCATGCAGCGGATGAGGGAGATGCACGATCAACAGATCACGGCAATGACGGTTCACCAAGGAGAACCGAGCCAACGCAATCCAGAGGAGCATGAACGGGAAGCGGATAATGTCAACATTCCTCCCGTCAATACCAACACTGGGGGTGGTCCCGCAGAAGAAAATGCAAAAGAGGACCACGCCGCCTCTCCCAGAAGCCACTCGAAGACCGAGACGAGTGAGGACAGGAAGATGAAAGACCTGGAGAGCAAGATCAATGCATTGATGAATGCTCAGGAGGTAAAAAGATCCGGTATACCCTGCCCATATCCGAGGGAGTGGGAATCGATCCCATATCCGGCAAAGTTTAATCTGATTAACTTTACGCCGTTTGATGGGAAGGGTTCCCCTACCCAGCATTTAATCTATTTCAAGTCTCATTTAGGAATCATTTCCGGAAATGAGCCCCTCATGGTGCGGTCATTCGTTGGCACTCTTCGCGGAGCTGCCTTCGATTGGTACCGCCGTCTCAAGCCTGGGAGCATCAACGGCTGGGATGACATGGAGGACATGTTCCTAACAAACTTCTTTGATGATGACACCGAGGTTTCAATCGGCACGCTGTTCGACGAAAAACAAAAGAACGGCGAGACGGTTGAAAACTTCGTGAAAAGATTCCGGAACAAAGCTATGAATTGCAGGGATCCGGTCAGCGAGGATTTCATCCTTGAAACCTGCCACAACAACCTCACGCTCGATATCCTTGAAGCCATGGGAATGGCGCCGTCCAAAACCTGGAAGGACTTGAAAATGCGAGGAGAAAGAGCCGAGCGATTCCTCAAGAGGAAGAAAGCGGAGAGGGGGCAAATACCCAACAATCCCCCGCAACCAAATTTTACCCCCAAAGGTAAAGGGAAGGCGCATGCGAATGCGGTGGTCGCAAATCAAGTCTTTGAAGTGCAAGCACAACCGCAACAGCAGCAACAGCCGCAGCAGCCGCAACAGCAGCAGCAGAGGGCGCCTTAACAACCCAGGTGGCAACAACAGCCCCAGAAGCAAAAGGTTGGGGAGCCGAGGTTCCCAAAAGTCTACTCATTCAAAGAGGATGAAATCCCGGGTATTTTCAAGTACCTCGTGGAGAACAACAAGATCAAACTGCCGCCGATTCAGGATCAGGAAGATGCCAAGAGGGTCAACGATCCGAAATACTGCGCATTCCACCGAGCGGTGCACCATCCTACCAAGGTGTGCTATGCTCTCAAGGACAAGATTCAGGCCCTGATCGATGTTGGGGTCATCACCATGAAACAGCCCAAGGAGAAGAAGGTGGGTGCAAATACCGTGTCTATTAGCTTCGGATCTGTTCCCTCGAGTTGGTTCCAACACGAGTCGGTGATCAAAGCAGCGGTGAAGACAGTGAACGATGATCCACACCAGCAGCGCCAGAAAGGGCTTGTGCCACACACAGCCCCAAATGGCGAAATCTTGTGGGTTCATCCGGACTTGATCGCAGATGAACAGTGGGCCGGGACCTCTTCCACAAAGAACAAGAAGAAATCGAAGAGGAAGGGCAAATCGTGCTACGGTGCCTCTGCTATACCGGGGGTGGATGATGACAAAATTCCAACCTTCCCACTTTCTGAGGACGAACAGGAAGCTTTTGCAACCCGAAGCGGGAACGAATATCACTTCAAGTATCCAGAGGCTACTGAGCAATTGGGTACCAAAACCCCACATTCCAAGACGCTGGCAGAGTTGGGAATTTCAGCAATTCCCCCAACACCTGTAGTGGCGACGGAGAGGATCCCACAGAAAGATAAGGGAAAAGAGCCCGTACGTCAAGAAGCTCAGAACCCGAGGCCGTCTCGATTCAATAATCCAATTGGACGAGACAAACCGGGGAATACAAGCTCTCAGCCCCATTTCGACATTATGGCGCAATTGGCCAACATCCCGGCCAGGATAACTCTATACGAGTTGCTGCGATTGTCGAAGGATACACGGAAGGCGCTGCAAGAAGCCTTGAGTGATTCCGAAGCTTTCTTGACTCGGATCAAACCATCTTCCGAAGAACCGGAGTCGTCAGCTCAGCATTGCAATCTGGCGGCACATCACTTCCCCTGCATCTCTTTCACCAAAGAAGACATGCAGACAAGGAACTCCAATCATGATAGGCCATTGTACTTCACCGGGCATATCGGCTCCAGCGTTGTCAACCGGATCCAAGTCGATCCGGGTTCCGCTGTGAGCATCATGCCATTCCGATTGATGCATCATCTCGGAATCCCGACTAGCAAATTAGCGTCCACTGGCACGACGATTTACGGATTCAACACCAGCGGGTCTAGGCCCTTGGCGAAGATCCGAATTAAGTGCCAGATCGGGGATTTGAAGTCGGAGGTCACATGCTATGTGATTGACGCGGAAACTTCCTATAATTTGCTGTTGGGTCGACCTTGGATCCACGGTAACCTTATAGTCCCGTCAACACTGCATCAGTGCTTCAAATATGTGGGCACAGATAATGAAGTCAAGACGGTGGTCGCGGATAAGCAACCGTTCAAGGGATTGGAGAATTACTTCACCGATTCCCTTTTATACGGCGCTGAATCCGATACTGAACCATCGGCCCAAGGAACGGACAGCGGTGATGAAGCTGATACCGAACCAGGGCTTGATTACGATGGCGGTTTTGTTTTAAACGACATTGTACCCATTGTAATCAATCTTGACGATGATGAATCATCGGAAGATAGTTGTAATTGGCAACTTGCCGAAGAACTATCAATAAATGATGATTTAGAGTACTCGACGGGTCTTGATGATATCACCAACGAACTCTATGCTAACCCTGATTTATATATGCCTCTTCAATCATTTTGTTTGACAAAGAAGCAGGTACACGACCCTTGTGGGACAACGCTCATCATCCCCGCAGGGATTGGGGGTGGAAAGGAGGTCGTCTACGGCAAAGGAAGAGCATCTCCGATACCCAACCACTTCCTGGAAACAGAAGACGACGATGATAAACCAGCCCGTCATCTATCCAAGTACGATGCGAAAGCACGCAACATGATGGAAAGGCACGGCTATGACTTCAAGATCGGAGAGGGTCTTTTCTTTGGTCGAGGCCCACGGGTTCCACCCCGGATGGCCTATGTACCGAAGGGAAAACCCGATAATTACTATCGCCACAAAAGAGGTCTAGGCTATGTCTCATCAGATGATGAGTGTGGCTGGCAAATCATTGACCAAATTGCTAACAAGACTAGGAAAGGATATTCTTCCGACTCTTCGGGTTGGGATTCCGACGCTAGTCTTGGTGAGGTATTTAAAAAGCTAATGTCGAACATGGTCACGGTTGATCCAACGACAATAGAAGAAGATGATGAGATGTCGACATGGGAAGACCCGTGGGTTCATCACTTAAGCATGCAGTATGGAGACCGGTTCGAGCAGAGGGAGCCTCCTACCGAAGACCCAGTCGTTCAGGTGAATATGGGCACCGAGGAGAATCCAAAGCCAATATTCATCAGCGATAGCCTCTTCCCTGAAGAGAAGGAAGAGTTGATTTCTCTTATCCGGGAGTACATCGACGTATTCGCCTGGAATTATGAAGACATGCCAGGTCTCGACCCAAACGTAGCAGTGCATCGTCTCAACATCAAGCCGGAGGTTAAACTAGTCAAACAACAACAACGACGGTTTCGTCCGCAAATGATGGAAGCAATCGAAGCTGAAGTCAAAAAGCTCGTTGATTCGGGATTTATCCGAGAGGAGCAACATCCCGAATGGCTTGCCAATATCGTTCCGGTCCTAAAGAAGAACGGGAAGATCCGGATATGCATTGACTTCAGGGATCTCAATGCAGCTTGTCCAAAAGATGATTTTCCTCTCCCCATCACGGATGTTATCATCGACAACACGTGCGGGTTTGAGAGGATGTCCTTTATGGATGGTTTCTCTGGTTACAACCAGATAAAGATGCATCCAGATGATGAGAAGCACACCGCGTTCCGAACACCTCTCGGCGTCTTCTGCTACACAGTCATGCCCTTCGGCTTGAAGAATGCAGGTGCTACATATCAGCGAGCCATGTCGAAGATCTTTCAAGAGCATCTCCGAAAGACCGTCGAATGCTACGTGGACGATTTGGTCGTGAAAAGTCGTGATAAGAATGATCACATCAAAGACTTGAAGACCATGTTCGAC
Source organism: Asparagus kiusianus (assembly GCA_022839385.1). Taxonomy (NCBI): domain Eukaryota; kingdom Viridiplantae; phylum Streptophyta; class Magnoliopsida; order Asparagales; family Asparagaceae; genus Asparagus; species Asparagus kiusianus. The sequence goes on along the minus strand of BQKN01052698.1, from coordinate 9,568 downwards.
TTGATGCGGGCCCATCAGTTGAAGATGAACCCTACCAAATCCTTCCTCGGAATGGCTAGTGGAAAATTCTTGGGATTCGTCGTCACCACCAAAGGTATTCACATTGATCCGGATAAAGTAAAGGCGATCAATGAATTGCAACCTCCGAGGAACCTCAAGGAGCTCAGAGGACTGCAAGGGCGATTGGCATATATCCGTCGGTTTATCTCAAACCTATCGGGAAAATGCCAACCATTCTCCAGGCTCACAAAGAAGGGCGTGTCATTCGTATGGGACGATGCTTGTCAAAAGGCATTCGAGAGTATCAAAGAATATCTCTCGAAACCTCCCGTACTCGTTGCACCGAAATCGGGCAAACCGTTCTTGATTTATGTCAAGGCGACGAGCCACTCATTAAGTGCATTGCTTGCACAAGATGACGATAACGGTCACGAGCAAGCAGTATATTACTTAAGCCGAACCATGGTAGGCGCAGAATCTCGATATCCCATGATTGAGAGGGAATGCCTAGCCTTAGTGTTCGCCATCCAGAAGATGCGGCATTATTTGGTTGGACAAACCATCTACGTCATCTCCAAAGTTAACCCGGTCCGAGTATTCATGACTCAACCGGCTTCCATGAGCTGGCGATTAGCAAAATGGGCTTTACTCTTGTCCCAATACGATCTGCACTTCAAGCAGCAGAAGTCAGTAAAAGGGCAAGCTATCTGCGATCTCTTGGCAGCTAATCCAACTACGGACGCCGCCGAGATATATGACGATTTACCTGATGAAACCCACGAAGTCAACGCAACTTCACACCAACAAGTGTGGCGTTTGTACTTCGACGGCGCTTCACGAGCAGCTAATGCCGCAGGTACTCCTGGATGTTCTAAGGTCTCCTCCGGAGTGGGAGTTGTCTTAGTTTCCCCGGGAAAACATGTGATGCCTCGAGCCTACTCATTAACTGAGCCGTGCTCGAATAATGTGGCAGAGTACAACGCACTGATTATAGGTCTCAACTTCGCCAAGGAGCTGGGGGTTGAGTATCTCGAAGCCTTCGGTGATTCTCAACTAATCGTCAAACAAGTGCAAGGGGAATACGAAGTCCGAAGTCAGGATTTGCTACCATACCACAAGATGGCGGTGGAGCTAGCGGAATCGTTTGAAGGGTTCTTCATCGAGCACGTTCCGCGGCTGCAGAACACCTATGCAGATGCGTTAGCAGCTTTAGCTGTGTCCTTGGCACAACCTCCCGGAACAGAACAATTTGTTACGGTAAAAACGCATCAACTCTTGGTGCCACCTCATGATGAAAATGGCAAGGAGGAAGAGGCCCAGGAGGTGCACACAACTCAGGCTGAGTTTGAACCCCGAGATTGGCGTTTCCCCATCATCGACTACGTCTTGCATGGAATCTTGCCAGAAGATGTGAAGGAGAGAGAGTCGATCAGACGAAGAGCTCCAAGATTCTACTATAATACAGAGAATCGAACGCTATACCGCAGGGGGTATGATGGCGTGCTGGCACGGTGTCTATCAACCAAAGAAGCTGAAGAAGTGCTTAAAGAGGCACATGAAGGAGAGTGCGGCGCGCACCAACCTGGTCCTAAGCTCTATGATCGCATCAGGAGAATGGGATACTTTTGGCCCTCCATGATGCATGAGGCAATTGTATACGCCCGGAAGTGTCACTCGTGTCAGGTACACGCGAATTACATGCACCAGCCTCCGGAACGTCTACATCCTTCGGTTACGTCGTGGCCGTTCGAGACCTGGGGAATGGACATTGTTGGTCCTATAAACCCCCCATCAGTAAAAGGCGATCGGTTCATCCTGGCGATCACTGATTACTTCTCCAAATGGGCTGAGGCAGTCCCACTCAAAGAAGTCAAGACGAGCAACGTCATTGCATTCATCAAGCACCATATCATCTACCGGCATGGTGTTCCAAGACGAATCATACACGACAACGGTCCTCAATTTATCAGCAACGCCTTCATAAGGTTCTGCGAAAAGTTCAAGATTCAAGACATCTCGTCAACAGCCTATAACCCCACAGCAAACGGGTTAGCTGAAGCCTTCAACAAGACTATCATAAAGCTCTTGTCAAAGCTTGTGAAGAATAGCAAGCGAGATTGGGATGATAAGCTCGGCGCAGCTCTATGGGCCTATCGTACCACTGTACGTACACCGACCGGCGCAACCCCGTATTCACTGGTATACGGATGTGAAGCTGTTCTCCCTTTGGAAATCCAAATTCCATCAGAAGCGCCTCGAAGAACTCGAGATGCTCGATGAAAAGCGCCTGGAAGCTCAGCAGCATATTGAGTTTTACCAAGCCAGAATTTCTAGAGCCTTCGACAAAAAAGTTCGACAAAGGAGTTTTAAGGAAGGAGACTTGGTCTTAACCGAGAAACGTCCTATGATCCTTAACTCCAAGAAGAAAGGCAAATTTGAACCCAAATGGGAGGGACCGTTCGTAGTAGAAACAGTTTACTCGAACGGCGCCTATCGTCTAGTCACCAAAGACGGTGACCGACTCATGATGCCAATAAATGGCAAATTTCTGAAGAGGTACTATCCTTAGTATCCTCAGAGGAATTGAGGTACCGGGAAGTTCCCGGAAGAATACCACATCGGGGTATTCTTAGGGATAACCCGGTCGCTGATAAGCAAGAAATCAATATTCGAATTCCGAATATTCTTGTTTGCCAGAACTTAACTCTCACAAACACTCTTTTGCTGAGATGAGATCTAATCGTTGATTCTCCCCTCGCAGAACTTTCGGTGGTTTCTGACTACTCATAGTCTCCACCACACCATTCCAGTTTGGTCAAACCTTATGACAGTTAGGACCAAAGCCAAATTCCCCTCTCGATTCCGTCAAAGAACGAGAGGTCCACAAATCGAGTGATCAGACCTTCTTTCGGTTATGATCATTTTCACATTCCCCATTTGGTCAAACCTTACGACAGTTAGGGCCAAAGCCAAAATCCCCTCTCGATTCCTCCAATGAACGAGAGGTCCACTTTCAATTCGATGACCAAACCTTACGACAGTTAGGGTCGTTCGAACCTTTCGATTCGATAACCAAACCTTACGACAGTTAGGGTTATCCGAATCTTTTCGATTCTCGGAGTGGAGATCCCACTTCTAGTTTCACCTGTCGGATCCTGGGGGTGGAGATCCCACCTCGAGTTTCCTTTCCTGCTGAAGATAGAATATAAAATTCTTCCTCTTCAGAGTCAAATGACCAAACCTTACGACAGTTAGGGTCGTTTGAACCTTTCGAGTCAAATGACCAAACCTTACGACAGTTAGGGTCGTTTGAACCTTTCGATTCGAGTAACCAAACCTTATGACAGTTAGGGTTATCCGAATCTTTTCGATTCTCGGAGTGGAGATCCCACTTCTAGTTTCACCTGTCGGATCCTGGGGGTGGAGATCCCACCTCGAGTTTCCTTTCCTGCTGAAGATAGAATATAAAATTCTTCCTCTTCAGAGTCAAATGACCAGACCTTACGACAGTTAGGGTCGTTTGAACCTTCGATTCGATGACCAAACCTTATGACAGTTAGGGTCGTTCGAAACTTTCGATTCGATAATCAAACCTTACGACAGTTAGGATTATCCGAATCTTTTCGATTCTCGGAGTGGAAATCCCACTTCTAGTCTCATCTTTCCCTTGGCTTTGCTTTCAGAAAAGACAGGGATGAAGTCGGCGCCTAATACGCGTTGCCGGGTAGTCTTTCCCGTGAGAAAGACGAAGTCTATGTATTCAAAGTCATAGCATAAAGTCTCGGAGGGTTCGCTCTCTTAGCACAACGTTACATGCGGAACGGACCCAGACAAATCGCATGCTAGCCCGACACAAACGGTAGTCGGTAAAGGCACGTCAAAACCGTTGAGGGCTGGGGGTTGGCCAATAATCCCAAAGTCTATACCTAACACGTATAGCCGGTTTAGTCTTTTACCGATTAAAGAAGACACCACAGCATATCAAGAAGCATCATGTAAAAAGAAGCAAATAAGGAGTCTCTAATAAAAGATCAAGACAAAAGCATATAACAACAAGTTCGTCAATCCGAAGGCAGCTGATGACTAAGAATGTGAGACTCTAAACTGGAAAGCCTGTCCATATAGCTCTGCTCAAACTCTGCCTGCACGCGAGCTCGGACAGAATCCTCGGAACTGCTCAAGACCTCAGCGGCTTCAGTTCGCAGCTTCATCAATCCCTCCTGTGTTGATCCCAGCTTGTCGAGCGTCCACTCACGAGAGCGCTCCAATCCAACCAGGTCCTCGGTGATTATAGCGGCAGACTCTTCAGCACGTCCCAAGGCCTCCTTCAGCCTAGCTATCTCTGCACGAGTGGAATCTAGGGAGCTGAGTAACTCGCCTCTGCTGGTGTCCTTCTTCGCCAGGTTGGCCATCAGCTGTGCAACAGAGTGCTCGCGTGAACGGAGCTCGCTGCTAATGGAAGATCTCAAGTCACGCCATTGAGTCATTCTATCCTCCATCTGAGAGGACATAAAAGAAGAAGCTCCGCCAGCCTTCAAATCCCTCAATTCTTGAACCTCTGACTCCAGAGCAGTAAAATCAGCAGCAAAGGAGTCAGCCAACTCTGGGTATCCTTCTTCCCTCATCATCAGCATGTGGCGAGAAAAGGAACGCCTGAACTGGTCAAAGCAGTATCCTCGGAGGAGAAGTTTCTCAATCATGCCATTATAAAAGGCGGTGAAGAAGTTGAGGTCCGCGCGAAAAATCTCTTTCTCAGGATCGGTATCAGCCAAAAGGACGCGAACATACTCATGTAGGGATGATCGAGCTCCTGCAAACAACAATGGGGAAGTTAAGAGATTATCAAATACGACAAGGAAACCCGAGAGGAAATTCGAAGTATACCTGTACTGGCGGAATTTCCCTCGGGTGGAGGCACGGCAGACTCTGAGATAACAGCAGGATTAGCTATGAAGGGTGCATCAACCCCTGCAGACAAATCAGTCGTATCTCTCGGCTGTGGCAAAGAGACATGGCTCTCAGGCGAAATATCAGCCCTGGAAACTGCAGCAGCATCAGGCACAACGCCTGGTCCTACAGTTATACCTCTTTATTAGTCAAAATGCAAATTTAGGCAAATAAAGAGAATCAGGGTGATAAGGTCATCGGCGTACCTGCAAGTCCATCATCTTCTGCAACACGGGGAGGGTCGGTAGTCAAAGGAGAATCAGTCCTGGTGGCTGATGATGTACCTGTGAGTGCATCGCTCGTAAAGGGCGGTCCCGCAGTTCCTCTGGCGGCCTGTTCAGCCAGCATATCGACTAATAGCCCAGCGTCAGGACCGCAGAAACTCGGCGCAGAGGCACTCCCCTGGTCTTCAAAACCTACATCATGAAAGGATTCACCCTCAGTCGAGTTCTCTTTCCCTGTAATCAAAAGATATATTAGCAGATGTAGGTATACCTGAGTAAGGAGCGGTGGGCTCGACGCTATACTCTGGCCCAAGATCAATGTTCAAATCGATGCCCAGAGAACCGTCATGAAGGGCGTCGCACATCTGCTGCACGAAGCAATCCATGTTATCCGGACCAGGGGATGCAGGAGGCAATGGAAGTTCACCCTCTTCAAGCAACCCTGGAACATAAAGTACGGTTATGAATCCCAGAAGGTAAAACATGTCAAAATATGGAAAGTAACGGAGGGTTACCTTCCTCCCTGTCGGCAAAGCCTCCGGAATCTACTCCATGAGAGCGTTGATCAACAGGAGGTCTATAGGCAACCTTCTTCCTTTTCAAAGGACCACCCCTCTGGGAACCGACGGGACGATTGTGCGAAGTTGGTCCACCAAACTTGGATTTCGCACGACGTGAGGCGAGAGGTTCATGGTCATCGGCCGAACCACCTGAAACAACAAGGATTATTTCACGTACCAAGGTTGAGGAGAAGCGAAATCAAGAAGCATGACAAACCTGCATCAAGTTCTACTTGGTCGGTGTCTATTTCCTCCTCACAAGCTTCATCGCCATCCGCAGGAAGGTGCTCCCCATCAATTCTGCCTGAAGGAGGAGATTGAGCAGGCCTCTTCCCCTGCTTCTGAGCAGCCATCATAGCAGCCTGAACCAAGTGCTCAGACTCTAACTCCGAAAGGCTCTTCACACCTATGGATTCATAAGCCGAAAGGAACCACTTGCAGCTAAGGAAGGTGATCATCGGTTTGCGCTTATACGAAGGAAGAGCAAACTGGGCCCCGGTGCAACCAACCATGGTCCATAACCACGCTCGAATACCGTCAACAAGCCCTCCCTTAACCTGTAAACCACGGCTCGGATTCCCAACATATAGTTGGTCGTAGCCGAACTGACGTGCGAAACGGCAGGGAAGGTAAGGCTCGATATGGCAACGGTTCTTCACCCGAAGGACAAGATATCCGATGCGGATGTTTACCAGCCATCGGAAGCAACCGACGTCAAGAGCAGTCCGGTTAGTTCGGGGCTTCTCCACATCAGTCAATTCCTCGCCATAGCGTCCAGAAAATTGAGGAAAACACTTGAAGAGCTCCCAGTTCCGACGAACTTGAAGTTCTTGTTGTACATCTTCAAATTTCTTCCCAAGCCACCTACTCCTCTCCAGCAGTTGTAGGAAAGGAACAGGGGTGTCAACGGTGCGGGGAGCTGACATCATATCAGGCCGGTGTAGAACGAACCATGCCATCAAATAAGCATAAGGCAGCTCAACCTTCGGGCAGGTAAGCTCGGTCGAGGGCTTAGAACCCACATGGGTAAGAACACGAACTACACCTCTGAGCCCGCAATGAATGCTGGCCACCATCGCTGGAAGTAAGGACAACTCCCGCCCATAGGCTAGCTGGACTGCCGGGAAGAGCACCTCGACTGGTAAGTCATCCGAAGACTGGTATGGCACAACGCACTTCTTCAACCAGAGCGCGAGGTAGCCGGCCAACAGAGACCGAGGCTCTATAGACTTCTGCGCACGACGGAGGAAAGAACGGAACGTGGTCCCGGCAGGAAAAGCTCCCTCGGCGCTGGCAATAGTATAAGATTGAGTTTCATTCTTCTCCATCAGCTCGTTAATAGTGGTGAAGTCCAAGACATCCAACTCACGGATAGGTCCAACGAAATCACCCTCCAGGTTTTGAAACAAGTAAACGGCGAACTGCTTCAAGCTGATCTTCTTCTTCGTCTTAGCTGGAGCAGAAGTTTGGAGCAGTGAGGTATGATAGTGACATGTGAGATCCCAAAGCGTGTCATACATATCAGGGCTATCTTTCTTCAGTAAAGCCAACTGCTGGTTGGAAGGAAAGTACTCCTGATACGGGCAATTCCCCATCGGAAGGCCCGAAACCTGGTGCATCTCATGAAGAGCCAGCCCTAGTTCCCCGCCGCTTGTGAGGAAAGTGTTACTATCAGGCAGGTATGTCTCTAACAGTGCCAAAAAGTGGCGGCAACTGACTGGGATCCCGTACATGGTAGCTCGTATGGGCGCATATAACCCACTATCTTTCAGATCCCTCTCCCACCTTCCCAGAACATAGCCGGTCATACGGGTCCACCACCCCTTGCCCGGCGAGGAAGCCCAACCGTAGCATCGGTAATCCAGTGGAGGTAGCTGTCTTCCAAGCTGAGCTAGACGGTTCTTCACGGTAAGAGCAGCCGCCGACACCTCGCCTGGAGGCGCGGTGTCGAGACCCATGATCCCGGGGCGAAGACCGCAAATGGATTGGTATCCCAGAGAACCGGGACTCTTATGATGAGAAATGTATCCGCACTGGATGTGGACAGCAGTATTGGTAAGAGACCAGGACATCTGTCGCCCCACAGCCTGTCTCTCCAAGAGAGTAAAAGAACACTGGCGCGGAATGGAAGGAATATATAAAAGAGCTCCCTCGTCAAGGGTTAGCCAATGCTCCTCAGCAAGAGTCAGCACGGCAGGATCCTCGGTGCGATCCCCGAATAGGAAATCTGGCTTCTTTAAAGCCTCAGTAGAAGTGGCATCTGCGGTGAGGGGAGCATCGGTGATAAGTTGGCGTAAACAGTGACGCCCTCCCTCCTTTATCAGCCGACGGAACTCGTCTGAACGATCATGTCCAAACTGCGGAAGGGGATCGATGATCTGCCTAGCGGAAGCTGAAGAGAACACTTCCTTGCTGCAACCGGTAGGGGCATGGTGAGGGAGACTACCCCCGGAAAAATCAACTGCAACAGAGCATGAAGATGGAATTAGAAAATTCATGTCATAAGATTAATCGCGGGATAACCGGAGTGACGATTTCGAGCGTCCTACACCAAGAGGACGGTACGTATCATCACGTATATACCGTGATAATATATACCGACCTGTGAGGTGTAAGACGACACGAGATCGCCCCGATATATCCGAAGACTTGAATTGGCTAAAGCAAAACAAGTCTGAAACCTTAACCCCCGCGTGAGGGGTATCGGTTCTTCCTTCATAACCC